>UZAN01058092.1:0-12314 GCA_900618425.1 Echinostoma caproni
TCCTATCACAATTTATCATGGTCACTGCACGTTCAAAACACATTCTGTAAAGTTAGAAAGCCTTCATATTTCTCACTCCGATTGAGATTACTTTCTGTTCCCCACAAGCTGATTGTTAGATTTGTGAATGCATGCGTGCTATCCCACTGGTTGTAGTGCTCCCGTGTTATGTTTCGCGGTATGTTGAAGAAAGACTATTATTTACTGGTGAGATCTGTGAAACACATCTCTAAATGTAGTGGCATTGTCAGAGATAAACTGGTCGATTCTATCATTGACAGACGCCTACAAGCATGTGAAAATTTCGCCGCGAAAATGCTCTCAGACACTCACCACCCATTACACAATGAATTTTCAAAAGCTGTATCTACATCATCCACACGCTCAAGATTTAAACTGTTATTTGCACGTACCTGTGCTTATCGCAATTCTGTTCTGCCATATCTAGCACGTCTACTTTATAGACAAAGGACACAATTTCCACAGAATTGCGCAACCGCTTGCTTCATTGACAAACACCTCATTGCTTTTTCAGTTTTATTATGTAATGATTTTGTAAATTTCAATCCACAAATATGGTGTAATTGCGGAAAATACACCCATCCGGGTGCATAAGCTACTACTGACTTGAACATGTTTGCTCACGAAAAGTCAACCAAAACGGTCTTTGAAATGCTATTGCAACATGAAAGAAGTTTAAGAGATCTGGAAAAGAGAATAAAGTCTCTCCTTTTGTCCAGGAAAATATACGGGGAACAGTACAACCAATGTGGAGGAACGCATACAGCCACAAATTTAAGAATTACATTTAGGGGAACGCCGAGCTTTTTGATCCTAAGAGCGTAGAAGGATAGATAGGCTACGAACCCTAATATAAATGTTTTTAACGTGTTTGGACCAAGAAAAATTATGTGACAAAGTAACTCCAAGATATTTCACAGAGTTGGCTTTGGGGATGGTATTACCATTAACAGGAAGTTCAGGCTGATTACTCAAAAGGGTTTTCTAATGCATTCTTGTTTTGAGGCTAAAAGAAACATCCAGACATTTACCTACATTAAGCATTAAAGATCGGGGAGTCGACCAGCGAAAATTTTATTTAGACAAGTTGACAGAAACAGTCAGGTTCAGTCGAGGGACAACCGATCACTACGTCACCGGCATACTTGCATGCGATAAAGTTGGAAGGGATGGGAAGGTCCATAATTTACAGCACCCTGAAAAATCTCAGAATCAACTTCTAGCATGGAGGAAGATTTACCGTTAGAAAAAATTAAATTGCGTCCTATGAGTGAAGTAACTGAATAATACATTCAATAAATCAGGTGGCAGTTCACAATCCGCAAGAAGTAGAATGAGCGCGCCGCGGTCAGGTGACCCAAGGGCATTAACATAATCAAGAAAAATTAAATAGACGATGCCAGACCCTCTATCGAATGAGGATGAAACGAAATGAGCAGCATGAGCAACAGCATCAGGAGTGGAAAGCGGTTTGTAAGCAAATTGAAAGGGGTCATCCGGTTAAGAAGGACTCTTTCGAAAACTTTTGATAATGTTGATGTGCAATCAATCGGTCGGTATTTGGAAGATACTTTTGGTGGGATTGATGTTATCCGAGTAACTCTCCAGCAATCAGGGATTCCTTCAGATGACATGTACAAATTGAACAACTCGGAAATAGGCGAAACAAAGAGGGGGACGATGAATCAGGGCCATGTGCCTTGTTCGATTTAAGGAGATTCAGCACATTCAAAACTTACATTGACGTGACAGATTGGTTCTCCCCTGAAGATGTGAATGAGTGTGGTGTTGAGTTCCGTACAGTAGCATTTTCGAACTGACTGTTTAACTCCTCAACATCTGGGAACGAGCTGTTGCGTAATCCCAAAAGCTTCTTCGATGCAGACCACATCACGACAGTTCTTGTTACCCATAAGAGTTTCAATATATATATCCGATTTAGGCGCTGTATTTCGATTTTGATTAGTAATTATAGATGTTTGGCAGCACTGCGCCTTCCAGTCCTGCAAGCCTTTTTTGTCACGACGAGGCCGCTTCAGAAGAGGCAAAGATAATCTGTCATTCCGAATATATAAAGTTTCAACTGAGCAAAACAGATCATAGCAAAAATTAATATAACGTAATATGCTCACAACTAGAAGGGTTGTCAGCATTGGAAAAGAGGAAAATCGGTGGAAGAAACCATATCTCTAAGTCTGGATAAGTTTTCAGGAGTGCAACTTCTCCTCCTGATTATTCTAGACGTGGAACGGTTCATTTAGTGATAAAGATATTTACCGCAAATCTTAGGATACAAAAAATAGAGCAATGGTCTGAGCTCCCTCCCGGAACCCTCTTCTCAATGAAAAAGATTTCTGTATTAGTTACGAAATTGCCATCAAGTTGGACACCAAGCCGGGTGGGAAAATTTACAAGATTGCTCTGACCCTAAGTTGTAAGGAAAAAGATATTAAAACTTAAAATCGCCATCCGCAATGCATAAAGACTGGTCTAAACCGGTTACAAGTTGTGAGGAGAAAGAGTCGACAAACAGATGAATGTCAGAGGCAGGCGTGTCGGGAGTGATGTAAATGTTCGCTAATGTAATATGATGAAAATGACTTAGAAATCGGGCCTGCAGTATACAAAAATACAATTTATCTTGAGTACTAAAGTGAAAAAAATTAATGAGTGTTTTCGCACCATTTCCTGTTGACAAAGGTAACCACTCCGCCACTTCTGTGAAAGAAAATCACATTACGATCGCCTTGAAAATGTCAAACCCATCACCATGCATGACACTGTCCTCAATCTCAGGATGTAACCAACTTTCCTGGTGTATAATTACCTCTATATTCTTGCATTCATTTTGGTGTATCGTGCTCTTAACATCATTGAGTTTTCCCATGAGGTAATAGACAGAATGATCAAATTATCAATGGAACGCCGCTTAAGCGCCACAGGCCAGCACGGTGCTTTTATGGTATCCCTGAACACATTTTCGCAGTCGTTTGAATCAATTTCTCACAGAAAGGGCAAAACCCGAAACTGATGTTTCTGCGCGATTAACTGCAAGGATTTCAAAAATGTAGTATAGGATAACAGCCGAGGAAATTTATCCGGTAATATGCGTGAAGCCTTTTTTCATATATCGCAAACTGCGTGGTCGTGATCACGTGATTCTGTACGCCCAACTTCATCACTGCTTGTCCAACGTGGCATAGTCAGCGATATTCACCGCTTGTAGGTGTCATATTCCTTTAATATTGTAGTAGTTAAAAGCCATCGTATGGTCGGGAGTGAGTGTCTGGGGTTGAGGCTGGTCACCCTGCCCTCGTACCTCATAAAATGCTCCTAGATGACTAAGCGTATCAAAAGGCCTCTATTAGGAAGGTCTAATCACCGCATTCTATTGGTGTTTACCACCAAAGTCAGAGGACGGGAACCCAACATCCGTGATCATAATGGGGTTGATGAATCTCTGATGGCTCACCTATGGGAGTGGTCTAAAATCTCTGATTCGATTCAACCAAGAGGAAGCGTACGAACCACACCTACTCTTTTCCCGACCGTGATCTTCGGCCTGATTGGAAATGAAGATGTGTTGGGCAACTTGAACATTTGACCTCGTCCGATGATCTGGACACCGGCCTTCAATGAACTGCGCACTCTGAGCTTCCTGCCCTGCTGTCTTGCGGACTTTTAAGCCGAAAGCTTCGGCTGGGGACTTCGAGGTTATTCCCCTTTATCGGACAACAACCGGAAAGTAACATGCCCGGATAGTTCTCACGCAAATGATACCGAACCAGTCACGGCCTCCTAACTAATCAGTAGATAACGTAATCATTTATGAATCGTCGTCGTGATGTGAATCAGTGTTTGTGGTTGAATCATGGATGTTTTTTAGTCATCTTTCTAGTAAGAAATTCCCAATCGAACCGTTATTACAGCGCACCTTAGGGAGTACAGGGTTTAATCTTTCTGGTGAGCTGGATGTCAGAATCCAAATCGTTCCTTGGTTCTTCAGTTTCGCCCTCAATTCGGGTCTATTCGCTTTCTCTGTCTTACGATATAGAGTGGATAATACACGGTTTTCTCTCTTAGAGCGTATCCTTGGTGAAATAATGGTTCTTCATACATCCAAGAGTAACCACTTTGTATCTATTTTCCCATGTGACCTTCTTGGGTAGATCCATCTGATCTGAGAACGTCCGCAACATATTGCTGCTTCAAGTGTTACCAGTCATAGATCGTATGTGTTTGATCTGTCGTTTGACATCTAACACGGCACGTTCCATCAGTGTTTTCGACCCCATCGGCCATTACAATTGCGGAGTCTTCTTAAACGAAGGACTATCGATCCCGAAAGAGTCATCTTGGGCAACCAATGTGCCTCAACTCCTTGGCGAAGTAGTGTGGGATTTTCATAGAATTTATCCAAGCGATATGTTGAAAAGTTCCGTCGCGTGGTACTACTCACACTTATGAGTAGTATGCCCGCACCAAGAAGCGGTTATTGGATTCCGACGGAATCCGCGAGTCGATTAAAGGATCTACTTTTGCAACTACAGAAGCGGAAAACAGACTGTAAGACTAGCGATCACTGATGAAGAGGCGGTCACGAAAATACCAACCAATTGTTGCAAATTAACTATTTCGTTCTGTGCAATTATATTTACTCTTTTCTGACGCTGTCGTTTGAAGAAATAAATCTCCCCGTCTCGGCATTACTTTGTGGATATATAACGACATTTCTAACCTCTAAGTACGCACAGATTTAGATTGCACTACTCTTGCTTTGTTCAGAAACAGAACGATATTTCGTACCTCTACTACTAGAGTTATATCATACCATTCTGCATATGAATGAAGCCACAAACACTGATAGCTGGGGGTGAACGGATTTCAACGTGTCCATAGTAGTGTATCGAANTTCCCGAGTTTTTTTTCGCTAAGGAGTGAATTTGCAATGGTCTGGTACCAATGATTATAAGCCATCACGACGAGGCTGCATCTTGACTTGGTGTGGTGTCTTGCGTGCCTCCATGAGATTGCGAGCTATACAGGGTGGCTCCTCACCACCGTAAATCCAATCATGCCTGAAGGGTCAACGGGTAGAGGCCAGACAAAGATCAGTCTCAGGAGGCCCGCCTCTTTGGCATATAGCTTCCTTTGACTATCCACTCCAGTTCCTGGAGAGGTCACTCCTGCAATAAGCACGGGGAGCGGCAGTCTACCTGTAAAAACAACTCCTCTAGATGGACGTAGGGGCGGGGTACCTAAGGCGACCTCCTGACGGAAGGAGAAGTTATCGCACTTCACTGAAGAGCTACCGCCCTCCCAAGCTGGGCAGCTCCAGCTAATATGGTGCTGTCCCGTCCCAGTTCCGCTTGTTTCATTATGTGCATGAGGCTCAAGGCCGATCCTGAAAAGTGAACCGTCAACCAACGCACCAGTGTCAAGGTCGAGCTTTCACTTCTCGACTGGATCCCGGTTAACAACGACGTTTTACTGTAAGTCTGGATGGTTCAGTACGGGCCAACAGCTACAGAATGAACTATAGATGCTTATTCGTCGTTTCCGTGTATGCACCGACAGATTGCAGTTCGCCAGAAATGATGGAATAACCCTACAAGGACCACTCCCAACTGCTCCAATGTGCTCGGTCAACGGAAATCGCGGTAATCGCTGGAGACTTCATTGCTCAATTGGGATCCCTGAACGAATCAGAAAGGCTACCTGGTGGTTCACTGCAATCCCAGCTAACCGGACTGACAACGGAGAATGCCTACACCAACTTTGCTCAGTCTACGGACTGTTTCTGTCAAGCACCAACATCTCTCACAAGAAACGGCATTGTATTACATGGAGACCGCCAACTTCTTCACAGTGTTGGACTCCAACCGACCACATCGTCTGCTGCACGGGAAGAGTGCACGCGTGAGAACCAGGCTGGATTTGGACCTGTTCGAGGTTGTAGTGAGCACATCTTCACCCTTCGTCAAATTCGAGAACACAGGCACTTCTTTTCGTAGAACCACCATTTAAATCTTCCTTGATCTGAAAGCGGCTTTCGATTCAGTAGACCGCTCTATAAACGCTGGCGCTGCCTCTCCCAGAAGGGTGTGCTCGAGAAGTTTATTTCAATATTACAATCCTTCTACAATAGTAGCCAAAGCCGAGTCGGAGATTACGGCACATTTTCATCCGAGTTCACTACAGAAAAAGGTGTTCGGCAGGGTTGCCCTCTCTCTCCATTTCTATTCAACTTTGTGATAGATGTAATTCTTGAAACAGCCTTACCTTCGTGCGTAGATTGTGGTATCGATTTACTCCCAGGTGGCAGACTATTGGGTCTAGAGTATGCAGACGAAAAGTGCTCCTAAGTGAATATTCAGGTAAGTTGCTAGCTTTTCTGGTTAGTTTGAGTGCTGGTTTTGGTAGTGATCAGTGAAGTTCGCTTCACTGTATTTCGCTGCACGATGATGGTGATGACGATGATAGAGTGCTAGTGTAGCCATGTGTTTTGCACCCTCAAAGTGTAAAATGTTGCTGCAAGATTGGGTCGGTCCAACCCCTCAACCTCACCATCGCTGGGGAATTTGTAGAGGAAGTAGACAAATTTTACTATCTAAGCAGCTAAATATCACCCGGCGGACGCATCCCAGATGAAGTGTTGTCGCAACATCCAGCTCTCTGTGAAAGGTCGAGTATATGCTGAAGGAGTTCGGCCAGTGCTGCTTTACGGCGCAGAGACTTGGCCATTAGGGGAACAGGATAAAAATATATTGTCGGTGTTCGAACACCGCTGCCTGACCTCGGTCGGCCGGGGAAGATGTGTGAGTCGTTATACGATAAATCGATATACTCTTTAAAATGACCAGGAGTGCGTGTGGACATGAAGCATTGGACTGGTTGTTACGGCCTACGTCCTGAAATGGTTGGTGCACGATTTTCCAATGGTGCCACGACTGACTTGATTTTAATCTCTTCTTTTAAATCAAATGGAAATTTTCAAGCACTGAACGATAAATTCAATGAGAAGCCTAACACTAGCTCTGAAATATAAAGAAGGATACAGTGAGTCCTTATCTCGATAGTTCGCTCATCAAAATTTATATGGGTTTTAGACCTACTTCGTACGCCAAGCCACTTTACAGTTTAATTACACTATCGATCGAGCAAACGGTATCTGGCGCGGGATACTCATACTCGTGAAGGACAAGGGCGGAGCATCATACTTCGTTCTTCAGTTTGTGGGTTATTTCGCATGTTCATCATTATGGGCACCACCGCAACACTCGATCACAAAACGGACTGCTCTCCATACTGACCCCGACTCTTGGAGAAATAGTGTGTCATACTGTGACAGTCATACTTGTCTAGCATTGATTGACTGTGTCATCAACACTTACTAGGTTATCTCCAGAGTATCTTATTACTATCTGCCTCGAAGCCAATACGAAGATGTACACGTGCGTGCATGTATCGGAGGTAGACTGTGGACGTACGCGCTTGTTCACCAGATCTCGGTCGAAGATACACAGAAATTTGCGCTGGTGATCTGTAATTTTGAACCCCTGGTTCTGTTTACAGTAACGAAACTGCGAACAGGACTTTGTCTCTTTGATAATATGACTTTTTAGTATACAAGTTCTCCCTGTCTCTGTATGCATATATATGTTGATAAGTATCCCAACTTTCTTCGACCTGAATAAAATACGTGAAAATAAAATCGATTGTAGGTTTACATTTCGGTGGATTTATTGAAAATCAATGCAGTGATCTTACTCGAAACTGGCGTTTTGCCACCTAGTCATATTTGGGTTGGAGGATATTCCCATTAACAGCGTTAACCCATTGTCGGTGCCGGCAGTGAAATCAGCATCGTCGACCGTTCGATTTAATAAGGACCTTCGACATAACTGCCGTCATAAGAACATTAGTTGCTTCTATTCTGCACCAAGCCATACAAGCTGTCGTTGCAGTGCTTCAATAAGAATTGTCACTCTTTTTCATTTTTATCAAGAATTGAGGAGCGATTTCGACGGACGCAACGGTTTAAAGTGTAATTATGACTAAACTTGCCATTGCGACCAGTTACTATTCAGTTCGGAAAACCAACCGCTTTCTCATATACCTAACATGAAAGAATGGAGCTTGCACCTTAATAATACCAGATCAAATAGCTTTTTGATTTTGTAGGAGTATTAACTACGCCAAAGAATCGACTCGATTTATCTCAATCCGGTCGAAAACATTTAGGAGCTTATGGGCAGTGAATTAAAGCAGAAAGATAATTGCAAACGCTAGAACCTATGGAGACTACAGAGAGAAAAATTTGACTCGGTGCATCAAATTCGCATCCAAAAAGTTATCCATGGTATGAATTCGCAACCTAGCGGGGTAACTAAACTCAGAGGTAAAAACACAAGAGACAGATACCCTTTTTTGCTTATCAGGCACCGCAAAGTTTAAAAGGTTACAAACCTATTATGAAACCCCGATTTTTATGGTATCGATTTTGTTTTTGTGGTGGGTGCATAAATTATTACAATGCATTAGAATAAAGTGGTACTACGGAATGTACTGAAACAAAAAATGAGGGAGAAATTTGAATCCAAATATGTGGGACGGTGGTTTTGAAACAAAAGACTCGCATATTCGTGTTCCCCGGTTTTAACAGAAAACGTAGATTTTGATGCAAAAGCATTGTAATCCGTACTCATAATGGTTTATTATCAATGCCGAGTTGTTACCGATGAGGCGATTTTTCCACACGAAAATACCACTTTTCAGGATGATGCTGTGAAGATTCTACAAACAAAAGAAAATTGTAATGATTATAGTAATCGTTGTAATACGCAAGCGATTCGGAACAACAACCACGCAATATCACAGGAATCACAGTACCCGAATCAATAAGCAGCTATCACGGAATGGATCTCAGAGGCATTGCACCGCGATGGCACGGATCCGCAATGTCCCACGAGAACGAGACGCGAGGTAAGGGCCACGGGAATGGTAGTAAGCAGTAGTTCGTTTATTGAAAGAAATGAAGGTGATTAAACTATATGTACAAAGGGAGATTATTGGCTATCTGGGCTTCCACCAACGAGATTGCAGTACTGCTTGCATAATCTTGCTTCTGTCTGCTGTGTTTTGGATTGGCTAGCACCATCCACCAATGACGTGTATTCAGAAGCCATGCACGTGTCATTGACGTCAGCATTCAAGCTTGATTGATCGCGAATGTCCAGAGAATGGAACGCGCCGCTCCAGGGTAGGCGCCATCGTATAGGCCTGGATCACCACAAAAACTACAGTAATAGTGATGGTCCAAATAATATATATTATTTACTTTTTCTATGACACTGTTTTGACAAAAATGAGAACTCCGGGTTCCTGGTTCAAGTTTAAGTATTAAGTATTAAGTGATCTACTGTGAAGCTCTGACATGTATGGCGATCAACCATTTCCAACCTCCCTTTTTTCAGATGAGTAACTAGAAGATATTGACATGGTCAACTAAATCCACAAAGCAAGCTTGTGCCCGTAAGCAAGCTTGTGCCCGTAGTAAAAAGTTCAACTCTTTTAGCAAGCCGCGCAGCAGTGATTCCGAAATTCAATAAAACATGCTTTTTGGTCACCCAAATATAAAGAAGACAGCATACATAAAAGATTTTGTCGGATAAAACAGAATGTGAATTTATTATAGTTCGGGCCCCTTTCGTTGAAACGGTGTTTTTTTATTACAAACCGGTATGTGATGAATAGCAGACGGAGTGGAACCCCATAATCACGAAGACCTCCTCTTCAGTGACAGTAACCGGCAAACTCAGCTCCCGGACTTGTATTGGCGAACCACATAAGGTCTGCTAGGTCAGGCGTGGTATGGAACAGTCTACAGTAAAGCTGCCTACCACCAAAGTTGGGTGGCGGTGGCGGGGTGCGAACCTTGGACCAGTCGGGATCAGTCGGGTCGGGACATTTCCATCGAATCTGAATGCATTGCCTCGTGGGGAAGGAACGATCTCCGAGGGAGTGAAATCCACACCCAAGACCATCAAGAGTGCCTGGTGCCTCTGAACAATCGAATGGGCTAATCCAAGCTTCATACTCTAAATTGATTGAGCCATTCGCAAAGGTGATGACCGTAGACCGTGTAGCTCAGGGCTATGGGTTTCAAGTTCCAACCCGACTGATCGTGGTTCGAGTCCTGACAGGGCCACAAGAAGTACACACTGCTGAAGAGTCCCAAACAGGGCGAAACAGTTGTTCAGTGCTCTTTGTTAATTATCACAAACATTTTTATCGCATCTGAATGAGTTGTTTTGTCAAAATCCATTTCTAACGTGGGTGTTGCTCAAGGGTTGGCTAAAGGGAGGCTCATTATTGAACATATCTAATATTAGTCGTGTTCTTTTTCTGTACAATGAGTAATCAAAAATACATGTTAGTTTCCGTGGGATTCAAACTGATGTATCGTTGTCGACTATGCTTTCCGGCAGCACAATCTATACTAGGAGAGTAACTAAGCCATATTAGCAATTCTAATCCTCCCACACGTCAAACTTGTGCAGCCGACATTAGTTATTCAAATATCAAACCTCATGAAGAAATAGTTTGACATTTCTCGAAAAGTTTCCCAATTCATTACGGACCCCCAGGTTGCAGTTAAAGGGGAGTTTGGAACGCTCTACTGATTCTCCCACCCGATTTCCTGACTTAGGCGAACCGAGTTTTAGACTCCCGGAGACCGTTAGTCTCCTATCTCTTGTGGTAAATTTTCCTATCTATGTGGTCAAAATTGGTGAGTAGTAGGGACAAGTGCATAAACGCTCATAGGGATAATTACTGTCGACGGTGAATTAATAAAGAAACTAAAAATATCCTACAATTTTTTAATTTTGTATATATTCTTAGCGGATACAAACTATAAGAAATGGAAGGTAGGATCCTACAAGTTAAAGCAGCGGGCCCGTGCTCTTGGTCCGCAAGTTGCAAGCGATTTTGCAGCCACAAAATATCTCAAGCCAGTTAGAAATTTACAGACTCCCAAATCGACAATCGGGGACGAATTTGTATGGGATTAATTAATTAGTCACAAATGATGTTTCCACCCGTCTAAATCGACAAAAATATATGTAATTTAAAGTCAGTGAGCAATGATTTGTTTATTAGCAGCTTACCGTTTAAAATATTTTTTTACTGTAGTGTTGAAATAAAACCTTGTTTAGTTTCTCGTAAAATGATCGAAAGTGGGTGCAAATTATGAATGAGCGTAATTATGTTAGTCAAATTGCAATAACTACGAAACTGAATACCACATCTTTCTGCCCTCCCATAATTTAATTTCCTATCAATGTGTATCCATTCTGTTGAGAGTTATTGAAAACCCATTCCTCTGATGTAAACACTGACAATCAGCTCCCAATTCACTGAATGTCCCGTGAAACAACATTAAAATGAAATCGAGTGTTTTCAATAATAACTATAATGTGCGAAAATACGTTGTGTTTAACAGCGAAGACAAAATAATAGGACTACAAAAGGACACAAAAGAGTGAGAAAGCTCGTTGATGATGTTAAGTATGAGCATCTGGTTCGACAGGTGCTGCTCCTTTTCCCCTTCATTACAATTAACAATAGATTTGAGTTATATTCGTTGGAGCCGTGTAATTTATACCGATTTCACCGAGTCACACGGGCCCGGAAGACTCACCGATTGAACCTCTTCGATTACCATAGCTTGTTATCACCAATCTGCATTATTATCTCTTAACTCATGAATCTCTCTCGTGGTTTACCCCCCTCCATCCACCCCATTTTGTATTTTAGAACAAATGTGTACGTTAATATTTGGTTTGATGTTTGCCGTACTTGGAGGTATTATGAATGCATTGGGCAGAGCAAGCGACTTAGGAAAGACATGCTCTGTTATCCAAGTCTATCTATGTCTATGGTTTTTGGATTATAACAGAACGTAATCAAAAACCTACGTGCGAGTTGAAGAGTTTGGATTTCTGAAGAGAAATATAACGTATTTTATATATGGAAGAACGAAAGCAATGAAGTAGATTTTCAAATGAAACGTACCTTCCAACTTCATCAAAGCAAACAAAAGGTTATTTACGTAGCGTACTGTTTTACCAGTGTAAAACAAAACAACACGCGCGCCCTTCGATTGGCTGCGCTACACTTGCACGCTCTCCGTCACATTGTGGGAATTTTCATTTTTCACTCACTATCATGCACCATCGTTACTCACGGGATGATATTATTTGTTTCAAACGTGCCGGGACATGCTTCGA
>UZAN01058093.1:0-12312 GCA_900618425.1 Echinostoma caproni
GTTTGGCTACGAAAACATCTGCAAGGAGCGGGCCAAGTGGGGATCCCATGGCTACACCATCCGTCTGTCTGTAGATTGTACCAATAAAAGAAAATTGGATGATATATGTAAATCGTAATAATAGTTCCTTCAAATTTATAGTTGGGATTCCAATTTGTATGTTTTCCTCATCAATGTACTGGCAAAGGTAAGACACCGTCTCGAATAGTGGCACATTTGTAAAAAGTGATTGTATGTCTAATGAGTTCATTGTCAAATCTTTGACGNGTCGATAAATTCGAAAGTATCTCTCAGTCTCTGCTTGCAGATTTTCCTCCTGACCGGATCCAGGATTTTTACTAGCCATCGAGCAATTGAATGAAAAGGTGAATTACGTATATCGAGAACTGGTCTTAATGGCGTTCCAGCTTTGTGAACTTTCGGTAGGCCATATAGTCTGGGGATGTGTCCCAATTGATTTTAGTTCTTCATAATCAGATCTCGATATGTAATTTTGATCTTACAGCGTTTTTAGGCAAGTGATCAGTTGCCCTTCCACTGCTATTGACATATCTTTCCCTTTTTTGTCCTTCGTGAACTTGGTACTGTCGTTCAGAATCGTCATCATTTTGTCTATGTAGTGTTTACGATCCAATAGTACCACTCCCCCACCTTTGTCGGGTTTCGATATTATGAATTCTGTATTCAATTTGAGCTCATGAAGTGCTTTGACATATTTTTGACTGAGTAAACATTCACGTGGTACTTTCGTGCGACGATATTGGAAACAGGCACCAACAAGGGTGAATTTGAAATCATCGACTGCTTTCTGTTTTGTAGTTGTTGGTCCAATCACATTTATTTCTACATTAGACATAAACACGCTCACATAACTATTAAGGCCTGAAGACGAAGTTACGAAAATAAGCTTGTTCGCTATACTGTTTGGCTTTTGAAGTTTTATTTCTTTAATGCTGATTTCGCGAAATCATTTTGACCTTTGTTTGATCAAGAAAATTTCCTTAAATCTCAATCACCAACGGTTAGGTTGCACTTTATATTATTATACTGAGGTGCAAAACTGTTAAAACCGCTTGCAATACCAATTATTGTTACACTATCAAACATCTAACAAAACTACGAGTATAGCAACGAATTTAAGTTTTCGCATACTGAGTCTAATAAAAAACCTGAAAGTTTTGACCACTGGTTGAACTTATACATTTATATTTGTAAAATCAAGTTGCTATAATTATATTAGAAGCTATTGCATCACTGGGAGCTCTCATTTTTCTTCTAGTGCGTTCGGAAAACTTCATGCAGAAAGAACACCATAGTGTTTGTTATTTAGGTAGATGAAGATAGTTCGGTCTTCCAATCAAATAGTGCCCATTTCAAGTAGTCATTGTAAACTTAACAACGTTTGCTCTCCGTTTCGCCTGTTCACTGAGCTTGGCCATTTGTTTGCAAACGTTTCATCACCATCCTAGGTGGCATCGTCAGTGCTTGTGAAGTAGTAGTGTTCTGCTTGTACCCTTCGGTTTGTGTTCCTCTGATCCGACTTTTTGCCCCTTGTTCTCACTGTGCTCGACTCGGTCCACTGTTGAATTGGTGCGAGGGGATGGGGTGAGAGAAGAGGGATTGTTCTTCCGTCCTGATTGCTGTTTTGGTCCGTTCTCAGTTCACGACGTGACCTTTTTGTTGCGTCACCTGATCCTGAGTTTCATCGGCGTGTACACGTGATCCAGTTCGATGTCAACATTTGCTTTGTTGAATTTGTCTGAAAATTTTGTCTTTTTTATTCCTTATTATTTTATTTTTAGAGATTGGGTAGATTTTCAGACAACCAAACTTCAACAAGCTGAACTTGATCAAGATCCGCAAAGTATCTCAAAGGTTGGTCTTTTCACTGTGAATATCATACTTCCTTTATTTTATCGACATCCATCAGTAATGTAGCAGATTATTCGACATATTCAAACGTGACTGCTCGGTGTCTCTAGTGTATACAGTTTCAACCCACCAGATGGAATAAAATTCTCTTTAATTATAAAGAGTGCAGTAATTCGTATGTAGTTTGATATCATACACTTTTATCTCCGTTTCAGTGCACCCTGCAGTTTCATTTCTGATCTGGTCTGAAAATAAGCAAAAAAGCAGAATAGAACTTTTTGAAGTGAGGGTTTCACTATATGCTATTCAGGGAATCAGACAGGAGTTTACCTGCCTAATATAAAATTTACATATTAAGTGACATGTTGAAGATGAAAACGTTTTACATTTCCACTGCAAAATCAATACTAAAAACCCTGACCGAATTTCACAATCGAAACCGTACCGACTAATTGATACCTATCTGGTAAATAATCTCATTGATTGTTTGGTGAAAGTCTATTGGTTTATCCAGTAATAATCCGAAATATATATACTCTAAATATACGACCTGGGAAATTTTACTACTTATAACACGCTTCGTGCCAAATATCCTCATGCACACATTCACATCTCATATTTCGTGTATTTTTATCATTTTACTGCTCACAGATATCACTTTTGTCAACCAAAGGATTAGTCAGAAGATAGCAACCACAACTGGCGCATAAAAGTGTAAATAGTTGTACGAATGAAAACGAGGACAGAAACTCGGGTGAAGTTGGGCCTATTAAATCGAGGTTCAGTCAGTATCCAGTAGCAGATAATAACATACATATTGTAACGAGAAGGCGAGCTGGCTAGCCAGGACTCTCTTTGAACTGCCTTCCATCACAATATGCATGAGAAAAAGGACAAGGAATACCTGATAATTATCATCCTTGATTTGTAAAATGTGGTGAACGTTTTTTATTACACATGTTTAATGTGATGAACAACAGACTGGGGAAAATCCGTATTAATTGTAATTGAATTATTATAACTTCCGTAGGCAAAAGGCATACATTTCAGTTAAAAATATACAAATTGGAGAGAGGGAGAAAAGATTTAAATCCCAAAGCGTTTAGCAACGTCCATGAAAGTCTGTTCTTTGTTAACTAAACTACTTGCTAAAGAGGGTACAACAGAGTGAAGACACGTTCACTCGAAACGAAAGGATCTAGTTGACGAATGGGAACAACAGGAAGTTGAATCTGTGTGTAGCGGAGGTGTGGAGTCGATAAGAATCTTATATGCAGGCTTTTCACATGCATTCAAATGACGTTCGCACAGGTTGGTTACCACCTCCTCCAGCGGGATTCAAGTGACGCTACTAATAATGGTCATTCCAAGTCGAAATAGTTTAAAATCTTTCTTTAGAAGAATTAAAATAAACAACAGGTGAATAATTAAGTAAAATGGAGAAAACACACTGGTAAACGAACTTGGAGATAATCGATTGTTGAATACGAAACTGATGAAGTTTACGGATATGGAAAGAAAGTCGTCGCAGTTTACTGACGTTATGTTGAGTGTGAGAGATCCAATAAAGATTAGCATCGATGAAAGACCGCAATTATTTAATGCAGCTTACCCGGAATACTGATTCAGAGCCAATCGATACCAATTCTAATGAGAAAGAACAATGCGATAAGGTAAAGAGACATTCGAAACATTTAGAGGGTGTAAGAGGATGTTGCAGAAAGTTGTAGAATGTTTTCCAAGTTTTCAGAAAATTGTGGAAGACCACAAGAATACGAGAGGACCTGACATGAAACCACATCGTAAGCTTATTTGAAGAGGAAAGTAGGGGCACTTGCAGACAGGTCCCTAAGATAAGTAATAATAGATATAAGGAAAGGACTGCATACTGGAGTACATAAGAATTTTTCACTAATGGTTTGAAATGTCTCCGACCTAACCTGGTACACTGAGTTCTCCCGGAGAAGTAATCTGCAAGCTAAACCAATAACTGCCTAGGACAAACCAAGGTCTACAATTTACGAAGAAGGGAACGAGGAATTGAATTCAAAGCAGATGTGTAGTCCGAAAACACAACGAACAGATTTCGCAGAGTCATTCAAGGATTTGGTAGTTTTATGTAAAAGAGAGGAAACTGCATCCAGCGTGCATCTGTTTGATTTATAGGCAAACTGAAGAGGATCATACGGGACAACAATGGAGGACTGAATGCGCTTGAGAGCCACACGTTCTGCTAGCTTAAGTCCAATAGAGGTTAAAGCGATAGGACGAAAGCGTTTGGTAAGAACGTTTGAAGTAGAGGATTTGGGAATGGGAACAATTTTTACTGGTTTCCAACAGTCAGGTATAGAGCAGGGTTTTAAGGGATTGTTCAAAATGATGTACTGCACATGGTTTTCACGGTACGCAAAAGCTCAAAAGTTTCTTCTTTCCAGACGGCATCTACTTAACCAGCGAAACAACTAAGATATTTCACAGTCATTTAAGGATTTGGCAAATTTATCTAAAAGTGAGGAAACTGCATCTAGTGTGCTTGGTTTTGAGGCAAACTGAAGGGGAGCAAACGGGACATCAAGTGAGGACTGAATGCACATAAGGACAACTCTTTCTGATTGTTTAGGACGGAGACAATTTAACGCGATAGGACGGAGGCGTTTGGTTAGAACTGTTAAAGTAGAGGATTTGGGAATGTGAACAGTTGTTACCGGTTTCCAGCAGTTTGGTATGGAGCAGGATTTTAAGGAAATGTTCGAAAATGATGCAAATATTTCACTGAGGGAATCGACCCGGTATCTCAGAAGGGAAGATGAAAGACCATCGGAATCAAAACTGCACGAGGAGTTGTTGTTCACCCTTCCACGGAACTTGGAGTGGAGAACCACATAAGGCCTCATTAGGTAAGGCATGATGGCATTAGTCAGTTTGCTTATCACCGGAGATGAGTAACGGGGACTAAGTGGGAATGCCGAACCCTAGCATCGGAACCACCCTGGTGACGACCTAAACCAACTCAACGATATATATGTATACATATGAGACAGGCTAAGTATTGGTGATCGGTCCTCGTGGCTCCGGTGAACTGAATTCATTTTCGCCTGTTAGTCGAGTTTAGAGATTTGTTTGAAAACAGTTCATCACCAGCTGAGGTGAAATATTCAGTGATTGTAACGTGCGGAAGATATTACCTCAGCTAGTGATGAAACGGCTGCAAAGAACTTACTGAGCTCGGCGAATAGGCGAAAATTAACGACACGAGATAGTCAGAGTAAGCTCATAAACGATTTGAAGAAGCACGACAAAGTGTCGCTCGAAAGTGATCTGGGGCACAGCTTTTAGGGTGATGATGCCTTTTATGTGCTAATGTTTCTTATGGATTCAGAGAAAATGTACACGATTGCTTCTTGCCTAATACTTTATGTTGGAAGTTAACAACCAAAGTTCTTATATATTTCCTATGAAGAATGCATTATTTTTTTTGAATCGTACAGGTTTCACAATATTTGAACAGGGTTCAACAACGGTTGCACACTGTAAGTTCCTATCTCCTCATGCAAAACCTGTCGATTTCGAGAGATTGGTGTTCACTTTGTACCACATGTCAAAATACTTCCGAATTTCTTGAATTTCTTAAAGATCATGCAAATGTTCTCCAGTATAAGTTAAGTTAATTTTGGTTCAACTGTTCAAACTAAAATCTGGTCATAAAGTTCAAACAGCCAATGAAATGACTAAATTTATGTCATTTACCAACACTGTATATTACAACAGCCTGTGCTACTATATTCCAAGGAACTTGGTGGCGAAGGTTCAAATAACCAAGAGTCCTAATTTGAAGCTAACAACTTTCTGGTGTTTACTCTAGAAGTGAGATAATGCGAATCCATTCTTTAAATTTTGATTCAACACATNATTTAATTCCTGCCAAAATCCACGTTTAAAGCTTCATGTTATACAATGATGTGGTTGAAATGTCCCATCTTCCGCGAAAGCTAGATAAGATGATTAATTGAATCAAAGGCCTTAGTGTATTCGAAAGATCCCTATAAAGCAGTCAGCCATAGTTGGCTGACAGGATCAGTGTTTCGATTATAGCTGACCCCTCATTTGAATATTATCGTGTTACCCACTTGAGGCACCATACTAATTTGATACGGTTTAATACTGTATCGGTTACGTTCCGGTTGATCGCAGGAACCGAGTACCTGTTTGCATATATTCCTTAGCAGTTGCGAAATTATGTCAAGACTTTGTGAAGGTTTTTCTAGAAGCCCGTTATAAATGGTGCTATCTTTCTCAATGTAGAGATCCTCTCCATGTCCACCCGAATAACAAGATTTTTATCCATTTGGTTCTCATCACTTTCGATTTGCTGAAATCCACACTAGTCTTTGTCACACTAGAACACACTTCATTGTGATATTTGGTCAGCCTTACAGTCTGAACTCCTTCTGTGCGTCCGTTAACGTTTGTTGTTCAATCAACGTATACTATAAAGAAGAGCAATACGATGGTACAAATAAATTAATGATACACACCAAAGAAAGTACTTCAGCAGGGGAACAGGCAGTCCCAACTTACATTTCATTCCTAAACTTTCAAGCATCAGTTGATACAAATTCCTAGGGAGCACTATCTTACTTGCTACGGAATCACACTTTTTTAAGGCTGAGCGCGTGATACCAGACTGAATACTCGACTAAAAACAAACCACAAACTGTATAGTTGCAGAACTTGCGCAAGTAAGTGACAATCAGATGAAATGGTAATTGTGTTTAGAACAATTTCAGAAGAACAATTGTTTTCAATAACTCATACCGTTACAGCTTATAGGAGAGGAAAAACCCATGGGTTGAGAGCAGAACAATAAAATGTGAGGAATCGTTCTCTTTGTGTATGCGTGCTTTTGTTTGTTGTAAACCGCATTCTCAGATCTGCGCTTCCGGGGTTTTCAGTTATGTCACGTTGGTCGTGTGACCCAATTCTGAGGGATCGGTGCTGTTGTAAAATTGTGTGTGTGTGCGTGCAGGGGGAGGGGTAGGTTCGTGAACCCAGGGTAGAAGGAGAGCTTGGATAAGGCGATTCTGGGCGATTCTGGTTTGGGGGTCAAAAGTTCAATACAGATGGTTTCGGCTATGGCAAACGTACGCATTCTAACATAGTTAGATCGGTTTGGGGGTACTGGATGAATAATGAGGAATGCTTCACTTGGGTTCACACGATGACCAGTGTCTACCAAGTGGGCGAGAATTGCCCTTTTGATAGATCCGGAACCACCTTAACTTAGTCAGCCCGGATGGTATTCTTTCATGTGGATAGATAACTGTCGTGCCGTGCGACCAACGTAGAGTGAGTGCGTCACAAAAGCATCTGAACGAGTGAACAATCATTGAAGCGGTCATAATCGGTAGTTTGCCTTTATTCCGTATGGTTATCAGTGGCGAACTTTTGAAACAGCAGCAAAGGTGCGCGGCGTTGAATGTGGCTTTTACTGATCCATTCAGACGTCTTATGAGAGTTTCAGTCGCAGCGTAACCCTTAAAAGGAAGACTTATGAACAGATCCTTCTTTTCCACCCTATCTGAGTGTACTTTTGGTACCTGTTCCACCATATTTCTTTGAATGAAACGGTCTGGGTAGCCATTGCTTCTGAGCACGTTCGAGATGAACTTGAGTTCATATTCAAATACTTCTTGCGAGCAGATTCTCCGAGGCCTAGATACCAAACATTTTATCGGGTTCCTCTCCAGCTTATTCGGTTCTGTAACGTCATGATTATGAGTTATCGAAAACAATTGTTCGTTCGAAATTGTGTTCCAAATGCGGGTAATCGTTTTCATAGTGACTGTGTACTACTGCGTGATGCGCTCATCTCTCTTGTGGTTAAGCATAATTTCTTACATGTTTTTATCACTTGCTCCAAGCTGCCCACTCGCCAGTCATTATGATTGTTGTGTGAGCTGTTTACTCTCAGCAACTTCACTTGAACAAGTTGGAATAAGGGATGATTGTTCCATTTTCGGTTTTACTTGACCGGACTGAAGGCGCCGTGAATTGCGTACAACTGTACACGGATTGCACTCTGTTTCTGTCGTTAAATAAAGTTGAACTACTAAGGGGATTTCGGTACCCTAAGGTTCTCCTCAGCCCTCACTTTATTTGATTACTGTCGGATAATGCTGGTATGGTTTCCTCTGTTTTCTTCTCATATAAATTCACATCTATCTATTCTAATAACCATTTTTGAAGCATTTGTGTATCTTGAAACCTGCCTTTGAATGACTCAAGTACTACAACCGAAAGTCAATTGCATTTTATGTAAGGCTATCAGGGATATGCTTTCCGAACGTCATACTTCAGATAATGAGTGGAATGCTACCAACTTAACAGCTCGATAAACAGCGAATACCGGCAAACTAAAAGGATTTTCATCTCTCCAACATCTTCGGTACAGAAATGCATTCTTATTTGCTTTACTCTATGATCAAATAAGCTTTTTTTGAGCGCGTTCATCAAAAATCCGTATGCGAAACCCACTTTTTCACACTAGCTTAAATGCTGAGGGTCTTCAATTGAACCACCAGGACAGAGCAGTTCCTGATTTTTCCCCTTCGGTAATCCCTTTGTGGTCGTTTCTTGAAAATATCTTAAGCTGTTACCAGTGAGAAGCTTCATTATTTTTGGATCGTGGAATTTGAGAACACAACTAACGAAGTGCAGATGAAATAGCTTTCTGGATTCTAAAATCACAGTTGCATTCTGTCAGAAAAAAAAATCACTGCGATGGCTACGACCGACGGTTAAACGGTTTCCATATCTAACACTGACCTTCATCGGAATTCATTTAAAATCCTAATAGTATAAAATCATCTAATTTCACTACGTAGAAACGTTGCCTATTTTGAGTCCTTGGTACTGGGATCCCATAAAAGTTTTCATAACCAAAGAGTAGGTCATTTTGAATACAGCTTTTATCCTTTCGAATGTTTACCGCCTTTGGATGTGTACTTAAATGAAGAGATATGTAAACCAGCCTAGGCTCATTCAGACGGTGATGAAGTAAAGCGTTTGTGATGTCATTACCTTTTAGCAGTGTTTTATTGTGATGAGCAATACTTATCAGAGTTCTCCATTTTTTTCATTTTCCCGCACATAATTATGCTTAGTATCACTTTACAATGGACTTTATCTTCTTGTTCTCGTCACACACCCTAAGGACGAGATGTTATCTTATACAGTGTATGCAACTTATTTGCGTATCTTTCTGCATAGCTTGGTTGTTAGTGCATTTACGCTTCCACATGTTTTTCCCCCAAATAAGGGATGGGTTTACAACATTGGATTGACCTCAGTTTTAATCAATACTGTGTTGTAATAGAGAAAGTTGACAGCTTTGTTACTTAAGCGACTACTTCTATCTAAGCTTCCGAATTTCTTAGTTCTCGCCAGACTCTGAATATCTGCTAACTTGAGAGATCAATGACCTTGATGTCATTTAATTATCGTAGTAATATATGTATTTCACGGCGGTCTGGTTTTATACTGTGTCAGGCAATTTGAGGAAGCACGAAAGTTAAATTATTGAAAAACGATTTACAATTTATTTGAGACTGTAATAGGGTAATGTTGCTCAAACCAAGTCAGAGTATTTGCTCAAGGATTTACAACAGGATTAAATAGCTCTTCAAGGCCTAACTCACTAATCAGCTTGGAGGTGTGTGAAAACCACAAGTCACTAGGGTCGGTTTTACAGTCTGACTGAATTTATGTATCTAGATTATCCTAATCAAGTTGGTATTTTTCACAATTAGCAAAACCAGGATTCACTTCTTACCCCTCTTCGTCGGAGGTTTGGAATGTATACATAGAACTAGTCACTCAACCTTTATTTCGATGACACTTCTTTCTTTATTGGTCATCTATAGATTTGTACTCGAAAGACGGAAACCAAAGTCTGATCACTGGAGAACAGAATTAATAATTGTTTAAACTGAAATAAAACTGGTGTAACATCGAAGATTGACCTTAAGGTTCTTTTTATTCCTAATCGGTAACTGGCATCGTTGGCTTGGAATCGGAGAACGACTTTGGTTCCACGCTGACTAGTGGTTCACTTCGATTTAATCGGAACATTCGATTGAGGTTGAAGCTTCCTTCAAGGCGATTAATTAAGATTCATGGAATGAGGATATGCGTTCCGAACGCGTTTGATAATCTAAGCGATTAGCATAAAGCTATTGAAGCTCAAATCCTTTGAACAAAATAACTTTTTCAAATCTCTTGAACTCACATGTTGAACGATCAGTTGTGTTTCTCATTAACGGATAACCAACACATGACGTAAACGCGTCTGTAGCACATGCGTAGCACAGAGCAAAGCCAGGGCGAGAACCAAGGCATTGTTTGATTTCTATCGATTGAAAAACGGTCCAATTATCCAGTGAACAAAGGTTGTTCTTTCCCTTTGCAAATAATTGACTGCATGCATATAACTACAATGAACTGCGAACTAAATCCCTGAAACTTAAGCTCCTCCTACACTGTGACTTTCGAAAAGGCTTGTTCAGTAAGAGGTGTCAGTGTAAATCATGCAGAAATACGAAGGATTCCCACAAAGAAGATAAGGTATCTTGCTTACTTAGAATTATGCTCGGTTCGATGAATGCCCGTGATCTCCTACCTGAAAACGTATTAATCCTCGGAGAGAAGGTAGCTGCAGCTTGTTTGGTCTCCAATGGCTGAGAAAAGTCATTCACAGCTGACTCAACTGCCAACAATAGTTAAATGTTTACCATACGGATAAACCTTCAATACAGAAAATGTCGACCTATAAGCGTTACTTAACAGATGAAAAGTATTGATTAAACAATAAATATCAAAAGAGGTGAATGATCTGACTTGACTGTAGAATGAAATTAGTCGACAGACATGTACTACTTTTGATGAGTAGACAAAATGCAAAGAACTGCATACTTCTTACGTTCTCTTTGATCTGTGCCTTTACAAATGAAATCGAACGTCATATGATAAGCAATCAAAGGCGGAAATTGAATAAGATGTGTGACAGAATGTATGTACTATTGACTAAATAGCATAATATCACAGTTTCATTCTTATAAACACCGATTAGTTGGAAGTATTATTTTGTGTTCCCGTAGGGATTCGGAACTTGAATATTCGATTCAGGAACAACGGAATGTAAGGAAAGAGTCAAATTTACTTTTGAATTAGTATTATGACTACGGGCTTTTCCGGCTTCACTCAGCATAACTAAATCTACGTGCAATGTGACGTGTAGCCGTTAACAAGCTATTGATAATAATGTACAGCGGCTTGACCGTTGGGTAGAGTGCTTCAACAAACAGTTCAGCTGGCCAAGTACTAACTAAACTATCTCGTCTGTTGGAATTGAGGCTCTTCGCGCAGTGTTATGTGAACCTCCTACTGAAGCAAAAGTAGGATCTTGCATTCAAACACTAAGGAAATGAAAAGCAGCAGGACCCGACGGGCTTACTCCCACTCATTTCAAGATAGTAAGCGATGACCCGGTAGATTCCATTACTTATTTAATGCGTAACATCTGGTCACAAAGGCGCAGTTCATCACCCCGGAGAGAATCACTGATCTTCCAAGTTTTTAAGAAGGGACCGTGAATCTCTTATGGGTTCGCCTCTTCGTAAAATAATGCCGCAGACATATCTGAAAAAACTGAAGTCACTGTCCTCGCATACTTCTGGAAGCGTAAGGTTCTACCGAAAGCTGAGTAATTCGTTCATTTTCGTCATGGAAGAATTACTGGGTCTGCAAAATGTTGGTATTAACTGGGCAGCTGGAGAAAAGCTGTGCAATTTAGAGTACGCTGGCAACATCTTTTGCCTGTTCGAATATACGGAGAACGCACAAAAGGCACTTAACAGACAAGCAAGTTCAAATGCTTCGTTCGGCATGCGCTTTGCACCTTCAAAGTTCAAAGTGATCCTGCAAGACTGGGTGTAGCGGAGTTCCGTTCTAAAACTAGACGGTCAGGAATAAGCTGAAGTTGACTGCTTCTCGTACTTGGGTAGCTGCGTGACCAACAACGGTAGCGCATCAAAGGATACAACCGCCCGCATTTCCAAGGCTCCACCGGCGTGCGCGGGACTAAAAAAACTTTGGCGACGAAGTTAGGTTTCACTGGAGTTGAAAGTCTTGTCTACTTCGCCACTGTACGATCAGTTTTACTTTGAATTTGCGGGTAGAAACATCCGTCGCTTAGTGGTTTTTGACAATCGATTCTTACGTAACCTGGCCAAGTTGGGATGAAATAAGGGGGTTAGTAACCTAGATGTAAGTCATCGGGTGTTTGGGGATTCATCGAACAGAAACGAACACGCGAACTCGCGCTGCTGCTGAAAGCAGATAAGCGCTTTAAAATTGTCGACTACTTTCAGTGTTACTGCGACT
>UZAN01058094.1:0-10227 GCA_900618425.1 Echinostoma caproni
CCAAATGTTTAGGATGCCCTTTCCCTTTTTACTGGTACATGCAAGGAATGCTCGCGTCTAATAATTCACTCGCCGACCTGGTGAGGTGAGATACTATTTCTCATTTTCGTTCCAGCAGAGCTTAGTGCCCACGTTGTGAGCATACCATCGAAGGAATTCCGGACGCTCGATTGGCTGTGGTCATATTCAATCCTGTGCAACCTGACCTGACCTGACCTGACCTACTAACATTACAGAAAAAATATTCCAACATTTGCACATCTTTCATTTGCGCATCTTCCCGTCGTCCAGAAACCCGAAGTGAAGGATAAAGAACTTCTTCTGCAGTCGAAGTACAGTGGGGTCGTATCAGAGTTCACAAGTGCAATGAACTGGACGCATTGGCATCAGCCGCAAGTCCTGCGTATCCGAACTGACCTGACCTTGATTGCGGTGATCGCGTGCAACCACGACTAGCTTCCGTTCTGCGATGACGTTTTACTCTATTATTTTGCCTACTTATAATGAAAAGGAAAATTTGCCCATTGATTGATCCAGAAATATATGAGAGAAAAGTAAGTTTCCGGTATTCATTAAAAAACCAAATGCTGAAGCCCTGGTTTACGGTCGAAGTGCGTAAGGCGGTAAAGAAACGCAACACTGCCTGGCACAGATACACAGTGCTAGAAATATTCGCTAACTAGCGGCAGTACACCAAGCTAAGAAACGAAGTATTCAGCATATCGAGATCAACCCGAAGTCAGTATGAAATAAAACTGGCAAGGGACACTAGAACACAACCAAAAAAGTTATATAGATATGTCCAATCGCAAGCTAGGTCCCGAAAGGCCATAAGTTCACTTATACGTTTAGGGGCAACAACCCTAGACACGGAACAGGGTATTGCAAACGCATTTAAAGACCACTTCCAGAGAATCCTCCGAGTAAGGACGATCGTTAATAACGTCACAAACGTGGATATTGCAGGCCCATGCAGCCTTAGCTGGATCATAGAACACGGCGAGGTCCTATCTGTGATCTCCGGACTCAACCCGACGAAATCCGCCAGCCCAGACAACCTGCACCCAGCGGTGTTAAAACCACTGGCACCGGTAATCACTGAACCCTTAGCATCCCTGTTTAATCAGTCGATGTCAGCAGGCATAGTAACGGCCGACTGGCGCAAAGCTACGATTGCCCATATCCACAAAAAAAGGGATGCAGCCAGTATAGAAAACTATCGACCAATTAGCTTAACTAGCATCGTTTCCAAAGCGATGGAGCGGATAATGAGAAAAAAACTAGCGGAGCACCTAATAGGTGTGCACTTTTTTTCGAAAGCACAGCACGGATTCCTCAAGGGTCGATCCTGTCTGACCAACCTTTTAGTATTTCTAGACGAAGTAACTAGCAGGTCAGACAAAGGAGAAACAGTCGAAGTTTGCTACTTAGACTTCCAAAAGGCGTTCGACTCCATTAACCACATGCTGTTACTACATAAATTAAGGGGTAGAGGGGCTCCAACCCAGGTTTGTAACTGGATAGCCAGTCTGCTCCACGATCGCACATACCAGGTGAAAATACGATCCACAATCTCCAATGAAGGGAAAGCGACCAGTGGTGTCCCCCAGGGGTCAATAATGGGACCACTCCTCTTCCTAATATTTATCAACGACCTGGCTGAGAAGGTCACAAATCCATACCTCATCTTCGCCGACGACATTAAAATAGTTGGCAGCTCGTACAGTTTTCAACCAATACAAGATGACTTAGGCAGGCTCTCAGCGTGAATAGTAAGATGGGACCTGCCTCTGAACGAAACCAAATGTGTTCTAACCAAGAATGCTCCGGAACCCCCCTGCGGTTTATGCCCCCAAATAAAGTAGCTCATACTCTGAAACAAGAGAGGTGTATCAAGGGTCTTGAGATTACAGTACCAGCCAGCTCTATACTTAGCGAACAATGCGCCAAAGCAGCTCATGAGACCAGGAGAGTGCTCTTTGCACTCAGAGCTGTAATAACCAGCTGAGAAGCCGATGTATTCATCCCTCTGTAAAGGACACTCGTCAGACCCCACCTAGAATACTGCGTCCAAGCTTGGGCTCCCCACCGAGTAATGGACATAGAAAATTTAGAAAAAGTGGAATGGTTAGCTACTAGAATGTGTTGCAAAACCAAAGGGCTATCCTACGAAGACCGGCTGCTACACCTAAACCTCTTCTTTATGCGTAGGAGACGTTTAAGATGAGACCTGATCGAAGTCTTCAAACAAATGAAAAACGCCGATCTAGGCCTCCTACCTCTGAAATCCACGAGATACCTAAGAGGCCGTGAATGTCACCTGGAAAAGAATAGAAGTAGGTTGGATGTGAGGAAACATCTCTTTACCAACAGGGTGGTCAACTTCTGGAATCGCCTCTCCGGCAGACTCGTTCAGCTGACCACAGTGCAAGCCTTTCAAACGGAATCAGATAGAGTATGGGCCGAAACTTTTCCAGAAGTGACCTAAAACAGAAGGAAAATGAGCTCTTCCATTTATTCTCCCCACCCTCACGTTTAACACAACGTGGTGCGCATGCTCAGCATGCATACGCAGGAGCGCTTACGATAAAGTGTATGTAAGTCTCTCACAGATACGGCGAGAAGACAGCATGTTCCATTTCTTTTTCAGCCTTACCAATAACAGACGCAACTCCTACGACATCCGAATCCCGCATCCTCGGAAGGTCGCGGAATTATCAACCGTGCTGCAAGCCGGACAAACACACAGCTCGATCGGTCTACCTACGAGATCGAGCCAGAATCAGGACAACCATAAAGCGGAGGCCTCTAAGTCCTAGAAGATTGGATTCGCTCGATGGAAGTTGACATTGATGCCGTGAGGTTACATAAATAAAGCAAACCTCAAATGTGCGACCAAAGGCACTCAAGCATGCGAGCCAAATAAGATGTCCAGAGAGAGCCAAACAGTCGCTTCCGTTCTCAAACCACGCGAAATTCGAATGTCCCGGGCATCGAATTAACAGATAAATAATGATGTATGGTGTTCATGATCGAGAAATGTCGATATAGGAGCAACACACAGATAAAGGTATTGCACCATAAATCATTATGGGTTCGGAAGGATTTTCAAAAAATTCAGTATGAAATACAGGGAGCACCACAGCGCTGCGACAACTGTATTATTCCGTTCACGTAGACGTGGGTGGGTGCGGTTCTGGAAAACGAAAACGCACTTCTTATGGTTCCTCTCAGTGACAGTACACGTCTGACGTTTTACCAGGATCAAAGCAACAGCTCGCAATCAACCGCTCTGAGCTACCCAGAGTAAAGGTGTGTTGTGTGAAATGGCTCTTTCCTGTAGCCACTTCAGCAACCGTTCCCCTTGAGATCCTGCACTCGTGGATTCATGTGCCCAGGATATCTCCAAGAAGTTGAAGTCACCTATCACGAAAAACCTCTGGTAGCTAGCCAGGGTTTCTTGCATAACCCGCAAAAGCTCTGTATCTTCCCAGGGAGTAGCAAGAGGGGCACAGTAGACAGCTAGTATGTCTATCTGCTTTCTTCCCAGTTGGATACAGCATCCTACTGCTTGGATTTTGGGGGACTCTAAGATCAGCTGTGTTTCCCACTGGCTGAGCGATGACTTAACTAGTATTAGCACACCACCACCTTGTCTGCCGTCTGCTCTATCCTGCCAGTAACTAGTATAGCGTCCCAGGTCTGCTATAACTTGCAGCTCCTGCGACCAGGATTCCGTAATAACGACGATTTCGGATCCCTGGGAGCGTGCTGCAATCTCGCCCCATTTACCTCGGACGCTACAAGCGTTAATATAGCAGATTGCAATACTATCCCCTTGTTGCTGTTCCGACTGCGGCTCTTTTATACTCTGGGAGTCCTCGGGCGCAATGACCGAGGGATACCCTCGTTTTCTGCTGTTGTGTAACAGCCGGAGGTAGGCTCCGCTATCCACGATATGCCGCCTTTAGATTTACTCAGTCTACTGACTTGGATGCCTGCGTTGTGACTTTTTTGAGGAACCCAAGGTCCTCGCGTCCGGGAATGGTAATTGTGCCCAATCCTGGCCGGCGTTTCGGTGTATGCGCTACTACTGTTGCCCACCTGCGGTCCTCCGACACCTTTTCGCGTGTAGAGGTTCCCTGCACTCCGTTCCTGTGATTAGCTTGCTCTGAGGAAGCGGATTTCTGTGCTACAGGTTTTAGCTTCGCAGCTGCTGCGGGTTGAAAGCGGTGGTGGTTTTCTCCGTTCCAACCACTTTCGGTATCCCTTAACGCTCGCAGCGGATTCCCTATAGGTTTCGGAGTTGACGTACTCAACGGTGTACCCTTTGGTCCTTGTGTGCCCTTTGGTGTGCATACCTGACTTTGGGCCTTTGTTGAGTTAGTCACCGATCTAGGTTTTTCGGACGCCCCTACCATCCTTAGCTTAGCAACTGCATACTTCGGAGGCCCTACTTCTTGTTTGCTAGTGGGTGGCCAGTGAACGTCAACCAATTCGCACTTAAGTGACGGGTAGCCGAACCGATACGAATCCCGAAGTAAAAACACAATTGATCCGCAATGTTCTATGGTACTGAATTAACGAAATCATTAAAAAGGGACAATAAAGCAAACCTCAAATGTGCGACCAAAGGCACTCAAGCATGCGAGCCAAATAAGATGTCCAGAGAGAGCCAAACAGTCGCTTCCGTTCTCAAACCACGCGAAATTCAAATGTCCCGGGCATCGAATTAACAGATAAATAATGATATATGGTGTTCATGATCGAGAAATGTCGATATAGGAGCAACACACAGATAAAGGTATTGCACCACAAATCATTATGGGTTCGGAAGGATTTTCAAAAATGCAGCATGAAATACAGCCAGTTTGTTCTACAGAACACCATACCATTATCTGGGGTGACAATTATGCCTCCTCTGGTGATGCGTTCTATTGCCGCTGATCTGGGTANATGCGTTCTATTGCCGCTGATCTGGGTAATAGACGGTCCCTGTTATACACACTCGTGAGGGTTAACAATATAGGCCGGGGTTGGGTGACTCTTTCGCCTTTCCATAGTCCCACCCTATGACACTTCATAATTCCCGTCGTGGTATGCATCCCCGCTAGCCTAAGCGCGGTCTGCACATACATCCGTTTCGCCTCGTGCCGAGACTTGGAGTCTCTAATCACGGGCTCCGCACAGTTATGCAGAAGTACATTCCTAGCCCTTCCTAGGATTGCTTGATTAGTTTCTTTCAGGAGTTTCAGCTCTTTTTCAAGCTGTTCCAACCTTTCTTTTATCCTTGCCATTTCCTCCACGTCCCTCTCTTGAGCTACTGCGGTAGTTTTTCCCTTCGTGTTGGCATCTGGTTCCCGATTTTCCCTACGGTTTCCTTTCTTTGCTTTCTTTCTTTCGGGCACCCGAGGTTTCGTTTCCTTAGGCTCATTCGGCTGGCTGGTGTTGCCCGCCGCTTTGTCCTTGGGGATGCGTGAGCATTCCCCTATCAACGCTATACGGTGACGCAGATCCATTGTAAGGAACTATGTATCGTGTATAGGTCGTAGCACTTTTTGGCCAGCTTAATACAGCGTTTATGATACCAAAGATGGCATCGTTCGCACTGGATACCCTCGGCCACAAACTCTCCACAGCCTCCAAACTCATTTACCTCATTCCGTGCAGACAATGAAAGGTGGAAAAATTTTAAACTTTAACACAGATAAAATGACTAATTTCAAAACTGGAAAAATGGAACACGGGTGTACGCCACAAAAACAATTAACAACTGTTTACGAAAAACGAAAAAATACCACGAACTCTGTAAAACTGAGTGACCTGTGATCGGTCACTGAATTATAAAAAGTGCCTTGGTTTTAACCCAGGCAGTGTATAGTCAGCGAAATATCGGTAGATATTCCACTTTTTTAGCATAAACAGGTTGTAGCAGAGAGCACGTTAAAATTCAAACCGCACGCGTGGTACGTACCATTATCGATTCAATGCAGTAAGCACAGAACGAAATGTGGCTTCCAACCAGTCGAGCGTCCAGATTGCTGTGTTGTTGGCGGGTGTTTGTAGCTTCCAACACTGCGTATTGCCGATTCCAGCTGTCGACCGTTGGTGGGTCTAGTTGTCTCTGTCCTCAGTGTACGTTTCCAGCTGGGATGTTTCTGAAAATAGACAGATGAGACTCAGCAGTCTAGGCCTGGGCCAAGCTGCAATAGATCAATATGAATGACCCTGGTCCTTACAATTGACACCTGGCGGAATTGTCGTAAAATGTGAAATGTTGGCACCTGGTAGATTCACAGAAAATACCTAAGAGGAAACACCTTTCTCTAGCATACATCCACATCTGCAACATCAAACATTACCGGCTAGCTTTCACGGGGATTCACGGGCTTGGGAACCGAAGTTTTCGAGTAGCCCGGGTTGTGGGGGTAGGTTTATTGTTCAGTGACGGACGGAGGTCCTTGTCTGTTACTCGGTATCCGATTGTGTCTGAAACAAAAGACAATTAAGGATGCTACTGTTCAACTGTTTTTTTCCGCTCGTACTTAACCAGTGGTCAAGGCCACACAAGTAGGGTTCACAAAGGTTCTTACCACCACACGCTTCACAGTGTTCCAATGGCGCCCTCCGTTACAAAACCATTTTAGACAGCCAGAACACACAACCAAACCATGAAATCATTCTTGCAGCAGTCGGGGTGAAAGAGTAAAGAAAAGCTGTCCGTTAGGTAGATAGGGGAATGGGTCTCCGCTCTCACCTTTCCAGTGAGCACTGGGCCGACAGGTTGCCCCAGGGCTGCATGACGTTGACGCTCTGACCAGGATTTTGGTGTGTAGATGAGTGCACTGTGTGTGGGGTGACCGGGTGCATGAGTGCTGTTTGCAGTTAGGGAGGCAGAATCCCTGTGCCCTTACCCGACTCCGGTCTTCGACTGCGAGTGATTAACCGGGAGAGTGATTCTCCCGCCGAATCATCTGTACGTTTCATTTCTCTTTTTGCTTTTTTCCTTTCTCTTTTTCTTTCTTTCTTTTACTTCCCTTTCTTTTTCTGTCTTTTTCTCATTCTTCTTTCCTTAATCGGTTGACAGGATAACTCGCTATTTTGACGGCCCCTGCGGTTGGGACCTGGTGGGCACCCCTCTTTTTCCTATTGTTATTATTATTATCATTTCCGCGTTCAACACCATGGGGCGTTGGGAGCCAACCCGAGTTTATCCTGTCACCAATCACTCACTTTCGAGTGCTCCTCTCATCATTGTCTAGCCGGTGGGTTTCCTTTTTATATTTATAGATAAATATTATTTTCTGGGCCATGAGGGATGAAAATCCCGCTGCCTTGCTTGGATGGGGGTTGTTTCTAGTGGTGGATGGTTGTTATAACACCTAGGTGAGTTACCTTGGTGACACATACCGAGTTATCAACCGTCTGGTCTCCGACCTAGTTCGCAGAATATAGCTCTGGCATCAACGGGGACAGAGTAAGGTAAAAATTGGGGGAGGGGTCACATATCCACATCACCTCATCTGCAAACATACTCAATGTACGACAATCAAAGGCCGGTGCTCAGATGCCTCAGGTCGGGGTCGCTCCGATTGCCGGTAACGGTATGTTGAATGGAGCTCCAGGGTACTGTTTGGCTGTGTTGTTACTCCTCAGTAGGCCGTTTCTGGGTAGACTGTTCTCCAACACTCATCCAGTGCGGTCAGGAAGTACGCATTACTTTTCGCAGTGGTGGATGCCATACTTGACCGCATACCACCGAAGGAATTCTGGACGCTCGATTGGCCGTGGCCATTTTCTTTCTGTGCAAACTGAACTGACTTGGTCTTGAATGCCACTACTGTGCTGCACCTAACCACGTGTTCTTGCAGCCTGTTCCATGGTGGGATCATTCTGTTGGTGAAGAATCTTGCCCGGAGTTGCAGCCTACTGTGATGACGCTGGAGTCTGAAGCTATGCCCGCTGCTGCCACTTTCCGGGATCGCAGAGGATAGTTCCTTGCTTTTGCTGCCCGACAGACCGTTCATTATTTTGAACGTTACAATTAAATCACCCCTCATGCGTCTGCGTCGAAGGGAAAACAAGTCCAAGTCCTTTAGTCTGTCCTCGTAATCCTTGTGGTTCTGACCACATACCATTCGGGTGGCTAGCCGTTGGACTCTTTTCAGGCAATCTAGGTCTATCTGTAAGTATGGTGCTCATGCCTGGACACAATACTTCAGATGTGGCCGGACGATAGCCTTATACGGCGGGACCAGAACCTGCGAGTCTCTGCAGGACATCGTAGACCTTATCCTAAAGATTTCGCCCCTAGCCTTATTAGCTGACGCTATGCACTGTCTGGGGGGCTTAAAGCCCCTAGAGACCACCACCCCTAGGTCCTTGGCATGCGTAACCTCCACTAACTAACCTATCTGATCAGGGATGTTGGCTCTTCTTGCCCCTAGCCGTTGACATTTGGCTAGGTTTAACGGCAGGTCCCACTTATGTGACCAGGATAGTATAGCTTCAATGTCTTAATTCAGGTCTGCGCCGGCCACCTTCACATCGTCAGCAAACAGGCAGCACGGGTTCCGCAGCCCCGACGGTAGGTCGTTTATGAAGATGAGGAAGAGTAATGGGCCCAGTACAGATCCCTGGGGTACGCCATCTGCTGAATCTGTAGCGCATGTGCCAACTCTTACTCTGAAAGTCCTCCCCCTGAAAAAGTTATTCACCCAGGTCCTGGCCCTCCCTGTAATGCCTGCTGTCTTCATCTTGTGGTCCAAGTATCTGTGGTTGACTGAGTCAAAAGCCTTACTGAAGTCCGTGTAACAGAATTCCACAGTAAGGCCTTCGTCGAGTCTTCTGGTCACATCGTCTAAGAATAGCGGCAAATTTGTCAAACAGGACTTGCCCATCACAAATCCATGCTGCGAGGGGTGTTATGATGTTGTGTACCACGAGATGCTCACATAATTGTTGCCTCACGATTCGTTCAAGGCATTTGCATAGGACGCATGTTAGGCTGATTGACCTATAATTTGTGGGCTTTGCCTGGGGCCACCCTTGTATATACCCACCACTGTTGCCGTCTCCCATTCTCCAGGAAGATTTCCCTCCCTGAGTGAGGCCGCGTAAAGCAGCATCACCGGTAGAGCTGAGACTTCGGCCAGTGGTTAAACTACGTCCGGATGGATTCCATCTGGCCCAGCAGCTCTGTATTTACACAGGGTATGTAGCTCTCCCCTGACACTCTTCGTTCACCCACAGCTCAAATAAGCCCAGTGAACTATAGTCTCTCTGCTAGTTCAGGTCATCCTGGGTCTCAAGTGGTAAGCGATATATCCCTTTGTACGCTTCCAGGATTGTCCTGGCCTTTTCCCAATCTGTCAGTGCCAGTTGGCTATCCAGACCTTTTAGCGCAGCCACAGTTTTCCTCGTTCTCTTTTTAGATTGTACCTAGGCATAGAATCACTTTGGATTCGCCTTTGCTGACCTGGCTAACCTACGCTCGAAACGGAACTTGTCTTGGAACAGCTTGGGCTTTATTACGGGCCTGTTTATAGCTGTCATATGCCTGGCTGGTGCGATACGTGACGTACGCTGCCCATCTTTTCCTCCGGGTGTCTACTACCCTCTTCACTCTTGGCCGCCACCACGGGGGCTGCCATTGTTCTCTGAATGGCCTAAGCGGTACAAACTCCGCTGTTAGCCTCAGCAGTCCGTTTTTGACTGCTCCCCATCTTTCCTTTAGGGTAGGGTCATGGTGGTTACGTACCCAGGTCATTGTTGCCGCAGCTCTTTTTATTTCTTCTATCCATAGCTTGCCATAACACCTAATGGAGGCTGCTGGGGATAATACTTTGTGTATGGAAAGTAAAGCCTTCATCACCATATGATCGCTTTGCCCAGGGGTGCCTGCGCTCTTAATTTTTATTTTACGTTTTTAGTGTTGCGTTAGCTGATAGGTGGTACTGTTTCAGTGTATCGTTGCTCTTACTACTGTTTTACTGCTTTTTACTCCCATTTAAACGTCTCAGCATACCGTTAGACCATAAAAGTTCCTAGACTGGCATTTCTAATTGCTTTGGACTAGTCTGATACGGTACTTTTTGCTCATAAAAACATCATTGACGAGAAAAATGACACGCCATTGTAGTACAGCGTTATTTGGGGCCAGCTCATGTTCTGCGTCCGTGGTTGAAGGTATACTCAGTGACAGATATCGCTGTTGGTATCATCAAG
>UZAN01058095.1:0-12308 GCA_900618425.1 Echinostoma caproni
TATATTATTATGGTCTAAAATGTATCACTTCAATTCTTAGGGTTTACTATGTCGCTTTCATTACTGAACAGTTAAATACCATGTCTATGGATCTTATTGTTGATTGTCAATGAATGTAGAAAGCTGTTCGTTGTGATTCGCATTTGAAAAGGCTCTTATTACGCCACTGGAATGAACGGCATAAAGACTTAGCGCGATAGTCCGGAAGATTTCCCGTTCACTCTTAATAACCGGTTACCTATGTCCTTATACTTAGAATGACGAACCACCCTGAGCTCCAATAAGATAGAGCCGGCGAACGGGCGAAAATGAGCTACCTATCACAGGTTAGGTGATGGTGCTAGGGTGGTGGTGGCGCAGTGGTTTAGTCGCTGTCACCGGCGTGCTTTGGACCCTATGGTCCGAGGTTCGAGCCCCGCCACCCGACTTTGGTGGTAGGCGGCTNTGTGGTTCGGCACTCCAAGTTCCGGGGCTTAGGTTGCCGATTTCAACCACTGAACAGCAGGTCCTGGTAACTATGGGGTTTACCCCGTCTGCTGTTCATCACACCTAGGTGTGTAATCAAAAAACCAAATATTCACAATTAGTGGTCATATATTGATGGTAGACTGCCGATTTTTTGTCTTTCTTCCGGTAGCTCCATTTTCTCCGTAACTAAAAATTCTAACCTAAAATTCAGAATAAGCTGGTTCAGTATCATCTCGTTGTTCCTTATCCCATATGGAGCTATTGTAAATAGATGAAGTTTAAGCTCCCACTCATTACCAGCAGACGGGCTTAAAGAAACGTAGGCCTTATTACGAGTGCTGCAATAGTAGATCAGCAGCAAAAATAATTTATTTCCGTCCGATTCGATGAAATAATTTGAATTAAATGTAAGGGATAATGCAGTTTATGCACATAGATTTTTGTATTATCTCTATTACGCAGAAACTTCATTCCACGGATAACGTCCTCGAATCGTCTTCAGTGACCCAATCCGGAAACAGTGTTCCTACCGCTTCCAACAGTCCAAAAGCATCTTTGGCGAATGCCTCACCCTCGCACATCCCAACAAACTCATCCAGCTTTCAACTTGGGGATCGGGTACAAGTATCTGGAGGTCGTGTGGGTACTTTACGTTTTCTCGGAACTACGGAATTCGCTGCTGGTGAATGGGCTGGAATAGAGTTAGACGAACCGATTGGAAAGAATGACGGTTCTGTTGCCGGAAAAAGGTAAAGTGTACTTCTGGTTCTGTTGATCGTGCGCAGGCCATATTTGTGAGGGTGATTTCATAAACAATCGCCGCTAGTATTTTTCTGAAAATACATTGTTGGTTCGGTTGTTTACAGTTAGAGAGAGAGCTCCATTCCAATTCATTTTATCACAGACATTAAGAATTCCCCAGTCTTGACGGGCATCTTCTCTAACAATCAACTCAGTACCATGCCACATGTACCGAACCATTCCTTCATCGTATTTAGGTTTAAAATAATACCATTCATGAAGCTTTTACATTGTTGTTTACGGTAAATGGAAGATATTCAGAAGTGTATGTACTGTGAAGAAGGGAGAAAGGACGACATCTGTGATAGTTCCAATTTTTATGTTCGGCGCTTGAAAACCTCGATGTTTTTAGACAGGAATAGTAGAAAAACAAGGTATTATATAATTTGGCTGTTTAAAATAAAACTCATGATTAAAAGTTAGTCCTGTGGAGCCGTAAAACATTGTGAGGCCTATTGGCAGTTTGGGTTCATGGCTTACGAGGTAGTATGATGATAGTGGAAATAAGCATAGAAACATTTTCCGCGCTGACTACCATGCGTATTTTTAATAACCCAAAAATTTGGTGAACCTTTAAGGTGGTGAAAAGTGAGTGAAAAGTCGACCGATCGTAGAAATGGTAGGTGGATACAACGATGGTCGTAAACAGTATAAGCAAACCGGGAGGCGTAGAGCCCCGTTTTCTCGTGAGGTTTAGAAACCGGAATAGTGAATGAGTTCGAAGCGGGTAATTAGTGGACAGCTTTATGGTATTGTGCTATATTTTAATAACATACATTCCGTAGGCGTTTGGATGTCAACGAAATCACGCACTGCATTACGAGTGGAAATAACGGAAAGTTTGTTCACGAATCTGTCTACCTGTATACATTGCTTCTGGTTGTAAGCATACGAGACAAATGAGGGATCGGAAAGTTTCCATTCCAATTAGTTCTAGAGGGAAGTAGTTGAAAACGAGATGGGATATTTCAGTGGGATTAACAGACAGAAGATCGCTGTACACGTGGCATGTCTCTCTCTCTCTCTCAAGAACATCTTTTTGACACTAATATGAACAGCGCAATGCAGCAGCTCACAATTTACTAAGGATTTCGGATATACTGCTGATGGTCGCCGAACCGCTACGCAGTATTTTTGAGTCTTTTTCAATCGATTTAGGTAAAACGATCCTCGGTGCGCTGATTAAAAATAAAACCATTGCTTGCTTAAGCAGCCTTCCGTTTTAGAGGTCGAATGGAGAAAATCCTATAACGCAACATCAAGATAATCGACAGAGTTCGAACGAAACACTAGAACGGAATTAAACTCAACCGGGTCACATCAAAACTGGGACAGTGAAAGATGGCACATGCATTCACAGTATTTGGAGGTATTACACAAGAGATCATGGCGATGGGAAAAGTGTGAGTTTACGTAAGGGTACCGGAGAAACTAATAAGGGTTGAATGCACTGTGGTTTCTTAGAGTAAAGCGAAATCGTCAACACGCTTCAAGAAACAAAGAGGTACACATGGATTTCAGAGGAAGATCGCGTTCCTTACATCGGTATAGATATTCAACCAGTCACAAGTAGATCTTATGGGCAACCAACGACAGAATGGCGTCAAATTCAGAAATATAATTAAACATTACGCATTTCTCAGGCTTGACAGAGTTATGTAAAGATATATGTACAGTGTCGACAAGAATGATCAACCCGACATCAAAATACTCGTCGACCGTGGTGCCGTCCCCTGCTTAGCGAAGGAAGAGGCCGAATTCAGACTGAACTATGGAGTTCGTCTACAATGCCCGTTCTGGTCAGTACTGTTAGTCTGTCATTGAATGCCCAATGCAATTAACGAAATCGAAGTTCGCATCGGCAGCTCTGGAATAGCTATTCTGAAGCTACAAAAGTTGCTGTGGAACAGTCACAAAATTTACTTTACCTTTGGTTCCCTGGAAAGAAGAGGGTGGTTTGATGAACGTCTCCGATCGCTGCCGCCCATGCGGTCGTTGATCGCAAATCCCCAATTATCTCGATCCAGTTCGTTTTCCATCGACGAGGGTCGTACGTGGCCCAGTAGTTAAGTTTGTCTAGATCTTCGAATGCCATATTCAACCACGTTTTTATTCTCACCGAGTGTCAGCGATGCATGCTCGTTAGTAGGCGGGTGAAACTACAGTATTTTCTAAGGGTTTCATCAGAGTCTTCATCAGACCAGTTTACTTTCGGGATACCAGGGATCCGGTCATTTGCTGTCCTCAGCTATCAATTGCCTGGTTCCACAACCGTGCAGTAAGACTTGGTTCTTGCTCCGGCACCAGAGGTTAATTTGGAGCTGTAGAAACAATCTAGGTCCATACCAGTTCACCGCTCAACGTCGTCGGTGGCTTATCCGTTGCGCAGGATTGTAGGTCTAAGTAACTGAGAAAATTTCTATCGTTCGGCCATTAGTTTGCACGGAATGTTCCGTTCGACCAGGAGGTGTCACTAACCATTTTAGTTTTTTTGGGTTGATCTGTGAGGTATCTTCCGGTACGGCTAAGATCCATCTGCAAAGAAGTCAAATCATCCTCCTGCTCCACTACGTTGCAAAATAAGCTTTAAAACCAAGGTGTGGGTCTACAAAAATACCCTTTACCCCCACGCTTCTACACAGTTTCGAAACATACCTTTACAGTCTGGGATATCAATGTTACCAGTGGTTCATCACAGATATCTACATCTCACAGCCTAAAACAAGGTGACAATACCTCATTTTCAACTAGTTCACGAATTCTGTGTGGACACAGAACGTCTGCAACGGAGACGTCTGTACCAGTTCCGGCCATCGACTAAGCAAGCCTTACTTCTGTGTTGTGCTCGTCACGGAGTAGTCGCGACGGTTTCCGACGGAAGACCTGGATATCCGCAACCCGAGTTGACATGAAGCACTTAAGTGAGCGAGCAGTTTATGGTGCTCAGACCTAGAACGTTCACTGGTTTGAATTCCGCACTGACTTACACTCGGTCGTCGTGTGTTAGTGACCGTAATCAGAGATATCCATAAGGCTAACTTATTATCACAAAGGAGTTAGCCACTTACAGTTTAAGGTAACAAGAGTGTAGAAATATCAAGATTGACGCAAAACACCAACCTCGCCTAGGCGAGGCCCCACCATGTTCGGTCATCGGTGTTCAGAATCTGTGCTATGGTTCAAACCGTGAATCAGTGGGAAGAAGGTATGAGTAGACAGAGGTGGTACTGGAGCAAACTCAAGTGATCGTGAGGATAGATATAGGTTCCATAATGATTTTGTGAAATAACCTATATATATCATCGTGCCAGCGCGACAGAAATAATAATGGGACACAAGGCGGGAATCTAGGCACACCGAGGCAGGTAGTAGGTATGTAAAAAACAAGGGTGGTCAAACCAAGACCAGGTATGAGGGTTTGAAGAGTCTCATCGAAAGACTCGGTTGCATAGATTTCGTTAGGCTCCCTGGATGGGGACCTCTGGATCATTGTAATCAACGGTTAGAGACATTGAGTGGTATGGCGCTCAATTGATTTGCAGCGTTATTCTACGGGAATTCCGTATTTTCTATTTAAAACTACTTTCAGCTTTTCAATCTTTCTTCTGTCCCTGCATGCAAATCGGCGACCAAAAGATAGCAACCAAAAACGGTGCACAAAAGTGCATGGTTAATAGTTGTTCAAATCGAAAATGAGACTACAGCTCCCAACCTGAGGCATGGTTTGATTCGGCTGCTAACTTTCTCGGTAAATCACCGCACAGACCAAGTCCTCCTCACCTGTTGAGTACAAAATTGACGCCGCAATGATTAGTTTCATACTATGCTGCAATCGCCAAACTTTGCGATACCCCACACTTTAGTTGGTTACTTGCATTATTATCTGTGCGTTTCACAACCTCACTTTTCTAAATCCTGTCGTAGATAATTTTCTGTATGTGTTCTTCTCCCAGGGCTTTGCATTCTTCCTTCAATGCCGTTCCATTCTGTCAGTGGTCTTCGTTTGTCGGCCTCCACCGTACTTCTATTTATAATCGCTGTCCTTCCGAAGACGGTAAATCTGGTGTCTCCAATTCTTTGTATCCGCATCAAGGATCATTGTAATCCACCGAATCGGCTTTTGTTGTCCGCATTCTTCTAGTCACTGTCGAAGTAGACTGGCACCAGCCATACAAATATGATCATCATGACATCTTCACTCGACTGAAGGATTGGATGACGTCAATTCCGGATCTGATCGCTCCGGATCAATAACGTGTTGGTCTTGCCTACTTGTTGCTACCTAACTCATGGGAGGCCCGACAGATAATTGAATGACCGTATTTGCTACGACTCACAACGCTGCAATGAATTTTAACAAATCCACCCATCCTTTTTTGAGCTTGTTGGTTCCTTCTTTTGTATGAAAAGCAGTAGTCAAACTAGTACCCGGAAGTTCTAGAATAATGTATGTACACCGTAAAACTGAACTGAATGGTAACAGTAACGATCAAGTATGCTTGTAGCAATATATTGGTTCATTTTTCAGGGATAGTTTTGACACCATAAAAGACGAGATTTAACCTCCTAACTCCTTGTCTTGACACCGCAACTATCAAGAACTCGCACCGTGATTCGCACTCAAGAGTACCTTAGCGCGAAACGAAATATCCTCGAAAGTGAAGTTGTAAATACCTTTCCAATCATTCCATAATTTCATGCGCATCCAATGCTCTCTTTGATTGTGGTGAACCGAATCAGGCCCCATGGGATAGATGCATAAATCAACCGACTGATTAGCGGCGTCTACCGTCAATTTTCAACGTTCATCACGAGGTTAGAACTTCAGCATCTCTGTGCACCGGAAAACACCGATTTAAACAACTCAATATTTATGGATATCCCTTTTTGCCTATCCACGATATGATAAAAAGTTCTTACATATAGATCACACTTTCTATTTCCACTCGCTACATGTATTTAATGTTTTTTTCGTCAGAATTAAAGGCATGATTCTATGATATTCCACAGGTAGTCCAAGTTTCACAAACAATCAAACCGGTGCTCCCCGTGCCTGATGCTCAAAGAGAATTTAACTAAACTTCTAGATCGGTATTTTAAAATCTCCGGTTGCAGAGCAGATTATGTGCTCTGAAGTGTTCTACAGTACCCAGATCAGTAAATAATTAGCTCAACCGTTGTTTCTGAAACGAAATCCCCGTTCATTCATCTCGCCCTGTACACGCGCTGTCACAATCATGGATGCCATTTACTTTGTGTTGATCTAACCTGGTCCACCTTTTTATTACATCTTCTCTTCTAAACTTTCCGGTTAATTAAACTTAAAATTTGATTGTGTCCTGCAGTTGGATAAAACCTCGCAACAGGTTCTTGTGTCGAACTGCGTTCTACTGAACAATTGTTGGAGTGTCTTTTCGTGCTAATCGAAAGTGTTTTCCTGCCTCTCAAGGTGTTTTCACTTATTTCCATCCACTTTTCAAAGAAAGAACCCAAATAATAAGGCTCTTCCGATACCTTGATGTGTGTGTGTGTCAGGTGTTTCTTCACACCCAAAATCTCCCATTCAGTCGTTTTCTGTTTTCTGGTACTGACTTTGACTGTTACTATCGCTTTTCTCCCTTCCACTGACTGATGCAGGTGAAATACTAAACGTATACACTTCCCGGAATGATCTTTGCCTTTCTCGCTGCAGTTTCTCCATCTACTTGTGTTTGAAGTAGTGTGTCCGTTTACCTACACAAGACCACTGAACGACGTAAGTTAAAATGGGGCCGGATTTGATTCAGATGCGAACTGATCGTAAACACTGACAACTCTGGTGCCCTATATATCCCGATATATCGATCCACAACAGTTGTGCGGGCTGTTGAGGACGAGCCCGGATAACCCAATTTAATGCGACAACTGTTTGCATCCGAGTTCGGATCGCGGTATATTTGGTAATCGTGGTTTCGGCGACTTTTCGTGTGTATAAAACAATCGTACGGAGTTTCCAAAGCAATACGCGCGCATTTTCGAAAAAAAATATTTTTCCTGACTCAACCATCGCGGGTGGTGCTCCTTAACATTTTAAAATTATTTTTCATAACAAAACCCACGACGCGTAAACGAGCTACTCTTTTATCGTGCAAAAATAATATTGAAGCTGCATTTTGTACATTGCGGTATACCCCCCTCCCATGTTCATGGTTCGTTTATGTTGTATTGCTAAAACCGACCAACTACATTAGTCCTAGTCATAGTGTTGAATCGGCCAATAGGCTGTCTACGATGAAATTATCCCGATGGTGCACAAACATCGAGGTTTGTCATATTATTCCGTTTCATGTATTTCGATTATTGGAGAGTTCAGGTTCGGGTACGCTTTTCAGAATGTGCCTAATACATTGGTTTGTCAGAAATGGGCTAACTTGTCGATGCATGAGAAATATTTTCCAATGGAATGTTGCTCAATGACGGTCAGTGTTTGCACCATGAACTTCTCAAATCTGTGTCAAATCTCCAAACGCATTTCCATTATGCGCCTCTACCCGAATGCCCCACCACATTCAGAAACAACACCCTCCCTTATCCAGCCCGTATTTTAGTGAACCGAGAATCAGTTATCGCAGGTCTAGCGGGGAAGTCTTTTGCGTTAATTTATTATTATTATCTTTTTATTGCTCGCACTGTGGTATCGTCTTTCTCCCCAATACCCCTTTGCGATGTTCCGTCTCCATTGTTTTCATGTGAAAATTGCTGAGAATTCATCTTTCGGGTGCATAAAGCTTACTTTGACTTGACTTGAAAGGTGAATGGGGAATGAAGTTGTCGGTTATGGAATTCTTATGTTCATGTTGTCAGTCTTAACAATTTCTTATTTCACTTTGTCATAGTATTTCACGTTTGTTTTGTGGCTGAGCTACTTATTTTCTCCAGAGCATCTTTTTGCTTCAACGAGTATTCGCTTTTTGCTTCAAGTGTTTTCCTAACGGTAACAAGTCAAAAATTAGCATTGTTATAAAGTATAATTTCCAGCATTCAACAACATGAACAATAATTAAAAACATTAGAGATCTTTACTCGTTCTCATCCATACTCCTATGGACTGCTATGGGCTGCTAAATTTCATTCTGCTAACCTACCTCTCACAAATAATCCACTTAATCTGCTAGAATCAGAGGTGGTTCGTAGCGAAATGAAGATCGCTTTTGAGTCCAATACACTTCAAAGCGTGTAGAAATAATTGTTGAGTTTTGTGGTTGCAAGCAATTAATATTATGTATATTATTACTGTATACACTATATAACTTCAGTGTAATCCAAAACAAACCGCTTAGATCAGTCAGTCGAGCGGTTCGTATTCTATTTCATGACCACACCCCACGTCACTTTTTATGGAATTCGGACGGTGCTTTCACAGGAAAGCAATCCATTTTAGATAATGTAAAACAGGCCCTGCGAGCTGTCATTGATTCTCGATTACCAGGCTTTTAAATCACTTGATTAAATATGAGCTACCGTTGAAATGACAATCTTAGACGAAGGAAGCTTGAAAGTCTAAAAAAGAAGAAAGTTGTTCTTCATATTCATTTATCAAATACTACCTGTATTACTTGTAATCAGAATGTGTGGCGACGGTGCACACGCTCCTAAGTCGATTTGGAACCTGTATAACTCTGCGTGAAGTATGCCGATTTTTATCGTCTGAAAAGGTCGCGTGATCACACGTTCTCTATATGGTTGTATACTACTGAGTGTGAGNGAGTGTGAGCACGTGACCTGCCCTCGTTGGAAAAACGTGAGTGTGCTTCACTGCTGTCTCTCGCTGTCCTGTAAAATGCGTGAATTCTACTGTGATTGAGTTGAAATTCCAGACTGGAACTTCTTCGAATGCGGAGTTTTAACTGAAAAGAAGCTAAAAAAGAAATTCTGACATGTTTACTGAAAGATTGATATTGAGAATCAGCTCATACTGGAGGTTTATTTACGCAGGATTAAAACGTCTGGATCGTTGCACCACAGTTTGCATACCGCACAATGGGCATCCCATATGTAGACGACCTACGAAACTGAACCATTTCTTGTTATCTCCACTCATGAACGTAATGCCGTCTATGTAATCCGTGTTGGATTGCTCGTCACATAGAAGCACATCCCCGCAATTTCCTAATCCGAAACCTAGGCCGTCTATATAGGTACATCCACTGCAGATGTGAAAAGAAAAGGAGGGAGGAAACTGACGAATATCAGTTTTTTTTGTTAAACTAGGTTGAAAACAATACGAATTCCTAACTCGGATGGTCACTAGAATCATCAATACCCCACAACACTGTTAGCTGTATTCTTCAACCACGTTATTTGTAGATGCGCTACACTCCATTGCGGCTATCCGATACTTGCTATGTTATTGCTTTTAAGTTCCGATACCGAATGCTGAGGAATATGCATGATAACTGGTTCGGACAGCACGGTTTCTCCTTCCATCCGTTCTTATTGTCGATTTTATAGCATCGTTATACACCCTATTTGGTGGTTGTCATGATAGATAGGTCACTTGATGTTCGAGGTGTTTCTCGGGTGTCTGTTGAAAATTGTGTTCTGCCTATTTACCATCTCGCGACGAAATCGATCATCCAAGTTCGCTTCACTGTATTTCGCTGTGCGATGATGATGATGATGATGACGGGTAACTGCTCAGTACTTGCCAGGAAACAATCATGCCACAAAACGTTCGGCAGCAATCAAGAATTAACCGAAATATTAAGTGATAAAGCGGTTAAATTTTCGACTGTTCATTGAAATCTTTTTTGCAATTCCGCGACTTAACGAAATATCCTTGACTTACTCACTACAATTTTCTGTGTAAAATATTAACGTTTTGGAACTAAACTGAATCCAACTTCCTTTATTGCTCTTGAGCTCAAAATAAAATGAATATCTCTGCAACTTGCAGAGGTTATGAGCTTACTTAAGCCGAGGGAATGAACGAAAGTGAATTAATGACTACACTATTTTTGGTAACGAATGTCGTCCATTAAATTTGCACGTGCATGCTAGTGTCAGGAGACTAAAATTGGTATGATATCGACCTCCAGAATTTTCGGACAATTGGCAATTCTGATTGGCTTAAACCAGCCTCGGAGATTCGTTGAAGCGTAGAGATGCACAAGTCAGCACATCACCTCCAGATGCAAGTTCTTTGTACTGAACAAACTAATGGCAGTGTGATCGGCTTAAACCTCTCATTCCTCAACATGTCATTTTGTACAGCCTAATAATTAAGTTCTCACGTTGCACTTTCCCGATTGATGCAAGAAACGCGATCCATCTCTTGTCTAATGATTATGATTTTTTTGCATCGCTGTGTCTAATCGACTGAGTGATTCATGTTTTCACGTTTAATATTTTGAGATGAGTTGGGATGAGTTGTCTGACAATGCCTGTCATTTAAGCCTCGGTTACAATACACATTGTCACCCTTCTCTCTCTCACACACACCGAATCTGATTTCATCCGATAAGTTTTTCTCCTAGTTTCATTCATTTTGGCTTTGCCCCTATTCGTTCGGACAACATGTCTGCTCTTTTTCTCATCTTGTCGTAATGTAAACATCTCTCTGATGCACACCCCTATCCGCGAACCATGAAAACTAATTTCTGGCGAAACAAGTCTGTATTACCGGTTAGGTGCAATCTGTCTCGAAGGTAAACAGTTCAGTGGAAGCGAGTGCAAGCCATAAAAAATCGAATAATTTTTATGTATTGATCCTTGCTTTTCAGTACGGAGAATATGATCTATTGTAAACGTGCGATCTCATTACGGACATTTGTCCCGTATGCTTGAACCGTCTCCCAGGATTTACCGTTTGATCATATGATTGTTGTTTTGACAGGTAGATGAGAAATGTTCACACGAGATCCATAAATGGAATGAATTTCACTGGAAAACTTGGGCGTCGTGGTCATGATTATTGAGGAAGTTAGCTTGTTTTAGCCACGGTGACCGAAAAAACCAACGTCTTGCGTTTTGGTTTTTCGTTCCTCGTGGCTAAGACAAGCTAATTTCCTCGAGAGAAATTCACTTGTATTTTTAACCTCGTGGTTCAACCGGTAGAATGCACATCATACAAAGCCGTTCAAATCCCACCGAGATTGTTTCACAATTCACAGTTTGAAAATAACAGAATTTGTTAGAAACCCTTCTTTCTCATCTGATCTTTACTATTCGCTCCTCTCCATTGCCCTTTTTCTTTTAGATATTTTATGTGTAAACCGAATTTCGGCCTGTTTTCCTTAGCTTCCAAACTACACGTACCTGGTTCTAGCCTTGGAACACCACAACACAGGTGAGTACTCCTCTTGTCTGATGAGCATACGCTCAACAGACATGCAATTTGCTTTCCTTGTACTCAATACTTTTCGTCTCATCAGCCAATAAATCAAACAATAACTGATAAGGCACTTTCATGTGCATATGCACATTTTGGTTTTACATTGATTTGTGCATTATAACATGGTGTTAACGTCATAAACATGGTGTTTTGGTGAAATCCTGTGCACAGATGCCTTCATCAGAAAAAAAACAAGGATTAACAAAGTACCGTCCCTAATTATTATTATTTTATTGGATTTCACATTTGTCCGAGTTCGGACTGTGTGCCAAACAAAACATGATACAACGTCCTGAGTGAGGGGTGATGGTTTGGTCGTATTGTTCAGTCTCGAATATATTGTGCGTATGTGACAATTTCAGACGGCCTTATAGTCATACTTGATTATAATGTTGCTTTCAGTTACTTGTGCAGTTCAGTTTTAGTTTTTACAACCATTAACCATGCATTTTCGTGCGCCAGATTTTGGTTGCTGCCTTTTGGTGCTCCATTTCTATTAAAGGGCAGAATGAAGATTGCAGTGTAGAAAGCAAATTCAAGCGCAAGATGTAGAATTCATATAGAATGTTGTGCTGCTGTACATCGTTCAATATATACTGTTCAATGAAATAGTTGAACGTACGCATGTACATTGAATTTTCATAAATGACTGCGAACAAATAAAATT
>UZAN01058097.1:0-10154 GCA_900618425.1 Echinostoma caproni
ATACCTCTGACTTATTTCCCGTCTAGCCTTCGCCTAGTTTACCACCGGTTCCGCACAACTGTGCAACAGAAGTCTTCTGCACCTTGCAAAGACCCCTTCGGTGATGGCCTTCATCTTCGCCATTCGTGCCTTTAAATCATCTATTTCTTTCCTTAACGCCTCCCAGCTGGCCTCAGACGGCTTGCCCCCTACTGTTTGAATTCCCTAACGATGTCTTAGCAAAGGATTTCATCTCCAAGTGTAATATCATTACAAAAACTCCCATTTATAACCATAAAAATTCACCCTGACAGAACCCCTTTCCAGAGGGTGACTCCAACCCATTCCAAAAGTGAGCGGGGGTTCCCAGGGTCAGTTGACACCTGTTGCGTCATCCCATCTGAGCGCCCAAACATTTTACCCGCGCCCTCTAGCATACCTGGTTGTTCTACTAGATACACCACTCCCATCCTCGTGGGAGCTAGTCGGCTGATGTCACATATGAATCTTGATCGCCAATTCTCACGCCTGTCTGACCTACTTCCAATCAGTTTCCTAAAGACAAAACACGCCGTCCAACCACCCTCACCTCAACTCCAAACGGCTGCTGCCGATCTACCCTATCCTCCATCTCTTCCCCCACTGCTAGCCCTCTATCCGCTCTACCGATTTTTTTCCCCTCCTCAGGTACTTATAAACCTCCCTTGGGTGACTATGTTCACCCTCTCCCGCCTCCTACTCCCCCGTACCCCACTTCCGCTGCTTGGCTCAATTATTGAGGCTACCCATACCAAAATCAGCCTTCAACGCCCCTGAATGTACAGACCCCCCTACCTACCTCTCCCTGAATAGTCCCTCTAACCTCTCACTTCTTCTAATTAACTCCCGCTCGATGATTAATAAAATGGTATCACAAAAACATATTGCACGCACTAGTTCCTTAGATGTCATTACGATCACTGAAAATTGGCTACAGGGGAACTACTCCGCAGCGCTCATCTCTTCGGTTGGGTGCAAACTCTTTAAGAAAGACCGGCAATACCGCCGTGATGGAGGTTGCCGTGTATATGTTCAAGCCCCTCTAGAAGCTACTGTATTAAACAGCTCTATTTTAGACAACCTACAGGAATCGATTTGGTTAGGCTTCACATGTCACTCATAAACCAGGATTATTGGTTGTATTTATCGCCCCCCTTGAAACCCCCATGGCTTTTCTTTTATATCTGACGCCTTCAACTACCTGGCGGACCTTGCACCAGAACCCGTACTTGTAGCAGGTTACTTCAACACACCTAGTATATCTTGGTCCTCCTCAACAGCACCTAACAACCCACTGTTTTCTTATCTAGCATTAGGTCTGGTGGCGTGACACAGCATGTGAAATCTGGCACTAGAAGAAACCATCTTCTGGACTTAATTTTCACAAAAAACCTAAAAGTATCTCAGACATCTACCCTGGACCACTTCCCAGGTAATGAACATAAAATGATGAAATGCGCCTTTTTACTTGAGCCGTCCTATAGCCAAGGCTCCATCGCTTATTACTGATTGGTCTTCTCTACCCCGTTTGATTCACTTCCAAGATTGGACTGACTTCTTCCTTTCCTTCAACCCACAAGCTGCAGCGGATATACTTTACCAGAAACTTTCTAACTGCCTCCTCTCGCTAACCCTGGATACCTTNCCTTACATATTCATCGACCCCCTCCCACCTCGATGGATTATGCAACGAATTTAATGAAATAACTAGACTATACCAGACTACCTATGACTTTTCCCTCCTCATGCAGTTGCATTTGCTCTCACAGACGATCCAACATGAAAATAACAATTAGCATAGAAACCAAGCTTTATCATTTCAACAAGACGATCGTCGTGCTTCGACAGTCTCAGTCTACACCAAGTTGTGTCAAGGGCTGAAACAGGAGGAGCAACTGCGTCGCACTAGAGATCGCTTCGATAGTAAAGTAGAACACCACCCCCACGTGTTGAACGATCGCGTCTGAGAAGTGACATGCCCGGTAGACAAAACTCAGAGTCGAGAATATCAGCCGTCAACCGGCCGGCCTTCTCTATATCGCAATCAACTGATCCGTACAAGCCGCGGCTTCTTCTCACTGATTTCAAGGATTACAGCATTAGTGCTACTGTTTTTATCGTTCCAGTTCAACTGTTCCGCCGAGGTTGGAAAATGTTGTGATTAAACCATTTTGATCACGCCTTTTTTGGCCATTTCTAATATTGTTAATGGTTAGCGGTTAATGACTTGCGAAGTAGGAAATCATTCTTAGGAAACGTGTGGCCATTAAATCTCGTTCAAATTACCACAACCCAGGTGACTATATGCTAGTTTGAAACCTTTTCCCTTTTGCACCCGTCTAGTAGCATATAAAATAGGACCACATAAAAGATTAGCCAATTACACCCACAAATGTCTAAACCGACCATATCCGAACAAACGATTCAGTATGAGAACTGAACAGAACAATAGCTTGGAGTTTCTTGACATAACTATTATTCCAAATCCAGATGGAACCATGCCACAATTGGTCTACCGTAAAGTACGCGGGACAGTTTAGTATGTAGAATCACAATGACAATAGCAATGGTATATTTCATGATGATTTTCTTGAGGCTTGCTGGGATTCAGGATCCCATTGTACAATATAGGGTATAACATTGGGGTGAACAGAGTTCATTGGGTTAAAATGCACGGCGCACGTTACCCGCAGGCACCCTCAGCTATTCCGTTTATGATGGCATATTTCGAAAAGCCGTAAATTTGAATAAATGTGATAACGGTTTTATAATTTTTAAATTAATTATTTTCCTAACAAGATTCTATTTTAGAAAGTGTAATTTTGCATCCTTTGTTTTAATTTGTGACCTTAGAACCATGTCGACATTGATAAAAGATATTCATTATTCAACGATGGATTCAATCAGGGAGTATTGTGTACATCGAATGATGAGCCAAAACCGTTTTTATGTTCTCTTGAACATAGCCATGTGTGAGCCATAGTGATGATTTCGCCAGATAGTGTTCACACAAATAACGAGGAAGCATTTTGGAGTCAGATTAAACTGCGTTTGAAAAATTTTAACTGGATCTTATTCTTTTAATTATCGTTATTATCTTACTATTATTATTAAAATTTTACTCGGTGTGTTGATGATGTTATTTGGGAACATTATCGAATGTGGTTTGCTTTTTCAGTATAAAAATTTATTAAATACATTTATATTTATTTGCGACATATCAAACAGTTTTGTTCATCTTACAAATGAGTTTCCTTGATAAAACGTTCTATATTTTTGGTTATATTACACATAATTATCATATTTATAATTGCATAATTTTCGGTCAATGGGGGTGCGACAGGTAATGTGAGCCAAAAGCACAATGTAAGATAATCGTGTTTAAGCGCAACAAACAAAAAGAACCACAAAAAGGAATAAGCTCTATAGCCCATTTCTGCCAGTTTGTAGTTTTGTGGATAAGTTGGTAAGAAGAAAAAGTCAGGGCGGAAAAAGTGGAATCATTGAAAGTTCATGTACATGTCTATGGATTGGATCAACCGTCATTAGATGCGATCTGGGACGTGAAGTGGTTACAGAGTGTCTGACACAATGAAGAATGTCAAACGTTGATCATGCAGAGGTGTACAGTGACAAAACCTAAGTGGTCGGGGTTTTTGAAAGGTTTTGTGTATGTGTGTGGATAGTTACGTTTGCAAAATACGTGTATATAAATTCATGCAGGTACGACCAGCTTGTAAATGGTATCACTGTTTAGGTGAGGGTGTTTCTCAACCATCGATTGAAATATGGAGGCCGGCGGTGGCTGTGTGTGGGCCTACAGACTCACATGTGAGTAACTATAATGAAAAGGTCCAGCCAAAAAGGAACGCCACAGGATTCCCCTTTGAATCTTCTGGTTATATTTGGGTCTTCTTCACCGTTGCACGAGTCCAATTCAAGAAAAAATGCCGTTACCAGCAGCAGATCTGTGCCGATTGTGTATAAACTGAACATTCTTTTTTCTTTAAACAAGCGATTGCATTTGTACAATTACGGCGAGTAACATAATTCGACTCCGGATTTTCCGGTGTTTTATTTTATACTGCGTACTAGTTTGATTGGAGCCAAACCGCGTGGATTTATTGCGATTTGAATTCCGATACCACGTACAGATATGCACAGTTGGCGTCTCAGTCAGTTTCTACCGCACTATGGACACCTGCCTAGGTGACTGTTTCTTCACACGCTCTAGCCTGGGACACATACGGGGACATTCAAGAAAACTCTTCAAACGCCGACCCAGAACATTCATTTGCTCCAATTTCTTCACTTACGGGGCTGTCTCAGGATGAAATGAAGTTCCACTAGATATTGGGAATTCCTCCTCTAAATGGGTCTTCAAACCCCTGCTAGACTCACATCTAAGGCTTATCCTTCCCCAGATCTGATTAGCCTCTATCTTCTGGAAGATATCTCCACTTTCTCCTATTTGTCCCTGTTACCTCCTCCTCTCACATCATGGGACTATTGGGCGCACGCCTCGAATCTGAGTACCATGTCGAGACTTCAAGACTACTCACTTGCTTTCCAGATCCTGAGCTCTTCTTCTAGTCCATCTGTTTTCCCTTGTGAGGTAACGATACTTCTACAGGCTCCAGTCTTTGACCCTTGGTGCGGCTTAGGACGCCTTACATCTTGACATGCCTTGGGGTTCACCCCAAGGATCGGCTTATTGAGCGGTGTGGATGCCGTTGCTGCCTTCCAGGTCCTTGACAAAACTGCTTGCCAGAAACTCTCCCCCTGTGTCCTCCGTTCTTCCTAGGCAGAGCCTACCCGAGAGTAAGTTCTCCAGGTTGTCCCAGTCGGTTTAGACCTTTTTGGCTTCACGGAGCGCTCACGGCTCAGCTTGTTACTGTTCTCTGGCTGACCCGCTGACCCGGCCGCATCCTTACACATTTTACAGACCCACTCTAGCCAGCTATATCGGCAAAAGAGGACACAGTGGTTTTTCCTTATGCCTGAACAACCGGAGTACGCTCACATATTACGGGTTTTAAATTTGATTCGATTAACCACCTTTACGCTATCCTTCAAACAGGGGTACAACACTTGCATCATTGTAAGGTAGCTTCTAATGTGTGGCGATAAACACGTATAAAAGTGATAAAAGAAAACGGTAGGTTAAAACCATACGTGAAAGTCCTACACAAAACCAAGCTAATCAATCCAGTTGGCTTTGCACGGAGCTTTGGTCGGCGTTACTATCTGCTCTTTGGAAAGAGCGCTGAAAAACAATTCATAACGAAAACTCGGGACACAGGCCGTGCAAAATCACGTTAAGTGTTAATTTCTGGCAACTGAACATTATTTTTAGGATCGAGACAAAAAGTAAAGCAAAGCACGTCAAAATTTCAACAGCGCGCCAACAGACCGCACATACACTGCACAAGGTGCCACAGCCTCAAGCTGTAAAGGAATCGAGCTCGAATGGAGATTCGGACTAACTTCTTTTCACACAGGGTTATATCTATATGGAACAATTTGACTGAAGAAATAGTCAACTGTACCAGCGTCAAAGCATTTAAGGCGGCATAGATTCCTGCTGGACTGAGACGTTCTCGGAGGTGACGTAAGAGGAGACCGAATGGAGACATTTATTATCATCAAGGGTATATCAGGCCCAAGGTTTTAGGACCTATTCTCCTGGGTTCCACATAGAAGCACGCGGGAACATGGCCCATGTTTGCAGAGAAGCCACTCAAGGTTGCAACTGAGGGCAATATTTTACACTAACAGAATCATTCCGTTGTAGAACCGGTTTGCTCTGGAAGTGTTAAGCTGCAGTACTGTGGATGCTTTTCAAAGGGCACTTGATGAGAGTTGGATAGCGGTTGTTCCCGAGGTGAGCGTTGAGTACCACCTATAACCAAATCACAAAGAAAGTGATACCGCACGGCAATATTCTGCCTTTTGGAAAAAATTGCAAGGCGAAGTTTTGGAAGCCAAGGAACTTAGCTGACAACACATAAATCTGGACGCTCGATTGGCAAGAGCCACAAATCGTCCGGTAATAACTGAACATAACTGATCCCAAAGCTAGGCTGAATATTTTTGGCGAGCAGCTTGCCAGACTACCAGCTCTGATCTTATCATTTTTCTCAATAGCTTGCACTGCGAACATGACTCTAAGGATTCACAGCAAGTAATAATGGATGCAGCAATGAAACTGGCCAACAGTACGCCAAAAGAGTTGTCTTCTGGAGGCGGTTCTTTATGTCTAACACCTTAGAGAGTATAAGTAAGCACATTTTCACCCTTCTAGATCCGCGTAAGTCCTCATATTACATACTACAAATGTTTCCGATATTGTTTTTAGTTGATTCACTTGGCGTAATCCATGGCGCATACTAACCAGGTAGCTCCGACTAATTCCATTACAGGGATTCAGTTTGAAAGCCGGAACTGTGAACACAATCCATTGTGGTACATATTCTTAGATGTATTGTCATTTCTTATTCAATGCTCAAACGTTTTCTGATCTCGTTTACACTAATCCACCCTCTGCGGCACATGCAAACCGGCTAGCTGTGGTCACGTTCATTTCTGAATTCTGCTTCAGTACGATGATGTATTGGAGTACTGAAAGCCAAGCAGGTGAATATGCTCGAGAGCATATTCACCCAGTTCACTTCTCATATGTATACATACTTCCATTCAGTATTGTTTCGTTGCACGCTCTATTTCCCCCTCTCTCGTTCTCAGCTGGGTATTACCTCAGACTGTTGGATATCGCCTTTTTCCGGATTCAGTTGACTTGGGCCTCTTGAAGGCCTGAGGTCTCCACCCACAATAGACAATTTGGCTCCGGCAATGGTTGTTGGGCACGGCTGTTTTCACCGTTTTGATTACATGCGTCCGCATTCCAGACCAGGTTGAGGATCACACCCTCTGCCTCACCTACAAGGCGTTTTATGCTTAGTTGTCTAACGTGTAGTCAGTCCCACATCAAAGCGACCAACGCCTAATCAATCTAAATAAGCTAAATCACTCCATGATCGATTGAAACCCCTAAGCTCAATAAATGTGTCATCAGAAGCGAGCTGTGTTGCAGCAAAGAGAGAAACATGTACTTTTACAAATGTATGAACTCCGTATACTCCTTCCTATCCATTTCTATCCGCGTCTCTCCATCCCCACCCGTCATTTGTTTCACAGACTAACTCTGCGTATTTTCTCCCATTATTGTTGTACGTCGAATCCTCTCGATACTTCGCTTTTTGTCAATTTCCATTGACATGCTTATTCAGTGCATTCCCCATCTTCCACATATTCGTCACTGACCTTGCCCGCTTTGTTTCCCTCTCGCACTCTTTTTCGTTGCTCTCCCTCACCGTTCTCGCTGTGTATACCTTCTAGTTAGATGTTCTATATTCCTACGCTGTTAATGTACATATTATTGCCTTGTCTTGATGTCCTAAATTGATTCATTGGTTCGAGGAAGTTGCCTTAATGTCGCAGATCCTTGAAAGATATCTGTTTTCATTTTGTCTGAACGTTTATAATACAGGGAGTGCTCACCTCCCTTAACTACTTGATCCTCTTCTCTCTGGCACTTTGCCAGCTGAATGTCTCTAATTTTCAGCCAGGTTCTCTGTTGCTATTCTATTTTCACCTTTGCTTCCTGTACATATTTTCCTCGACGAATGTGTTGTGACGCCTTAGAAGCAAACGAGAATCAGCAGTCCCATTTATATTTTCAGTGCTGGGTCTATCTAGTGGTCATGATTTGAAACTGCGCTATTGGTATTATTCATAAGTGCATTTTCGTGACTGTTACAAACTTCTAGATTGCGCAATAACATGCATGCGCTCTCTCCTTCTCTCCCCCACTCATCAGCTAGGAACCGAAACTAGACTTTTTCCCATTTCCGGCTTCTATTCCAGCGATCGTCTGCTGCAATAATAACTGTGACTTTCGTCGGATCGTTACGATATGTAACGTTGAAGAAAACTGAAAACCTAGAAGCACAACTGTGAAAACTTCCATCGACTGGACCGTTTCACTAAACAAACTTAATGTTGAGTTGCAGGCCCACACGCAGAGAGGCCTGAAACCTCTCCTCCCGGTCTTGACCCGATCACCCTCGCCTAAACAGTGATTTCACCCAGAAGCTAGTCGTACCGACAAGACTTCATTACACCATCTTCTTTCAAACACAAATCTTCCAGAACACACAAAAGCACATTCAAAAAGCTGCACGCATCCGGTTCTTGTGTCTTTCCACCTCCACACGATCAACGTTTGACATCTTTACCGCTTCCAGTATACGCACTTTTCATTTCTCTTCCGTGATCAAACTTGATCCCAAGTAACACAAACCCATTGACATGTGTACACGTTTTCATTTGTTTCATTTCCGCCTCCGTGACTTTACGTCTTGAACTCTCCTTATCTACAAAACTATAACCTGTCGGAAATGTACTACATTGCTGACCTTCCTTTTTATAAATTTCCCGAATGAACAAAATGTCCACTGACCGTTTTGTGGTTCTCTTTTTTTTTCTCGGGCGCAAACAAATCGCGTTCCGTTGTTTTTTAACCCCACTTACTGTCGACCCAAATGTTCTGCCATTCGGTGTACTAAATGATCGTCTAACCCAGCATGCCTCACAACTTTCGTTGTAAAATATACCATTGTTATTTATTCATTTAATTACTGAAAAGGCATTAGTAGTGTTCCCTGCTCGAAGCGAGAAGTAAAATAAAGAATTGCAAACTCTCATGTAATTCAAAATATTTTTTAAATGTTTTCTATATTTTGGGTGCTTAGATAAACCTATGTGACGGTCGAGACGAATTTTGAAGACCGCCTCGCTGCGCTGACTATCTCTTCTGGAAAGGCATTCCATAAGAATATCACCTTGAAGGTAAAAATGAAGCATATAGATTTGTTCCCGGACGAAGCTTGAAAATCTTTTAACTATGACCTCGGGTACGCTGACAGTCGGCATTGACAAAAAAGGTTTCGGCCATACCCGTTGTAATTCAAGCTGAATTTTTGGAAATCCAACCAAACCCGTAATGATTATAGGTGCCATAACTGTATTTGCGTGTTGCTCCTATATTGGCATTTCTCGATCACAAACACCATACACCATTATTTATCTGTTAATTCGATGCCCGGCACATTGGAATTCGACGTGGTCAGAGAAAGTGAGCGACTGGACATCATCTTTGGCTTGCTTGCTTGAGTGCTCTCGGCCGCATATTTGAGGATTACTTTATTGTACATTTGTAACGACTTCGTTAATTCAGTACCGTAGAACATTGCAGATCAATTGTGTTTTAATTCGGGATTCATATCGGTTTCGGCTACGCGTCACTCAAGTGTGAATTGGTTGACGTACAGTACTCACATTGGAATCAAACTAAAAAACTATTTTAAAGATGCCCAGACGAGAAACCAAGGAAACTGGAACACCACAGGAAGTAACCCGGCAAGTCACTGGGCGGGCTGTGGGTCATTGTGATTATCTAGAAACTGCTAGGTCTGTTAGTCCTGTCAGTGATGTTTCATGTGTAGATTCAGATATTAAGGATATTGATATATTTAGATTCCGGGTTTCTGAGTTAGAGCATGAGTTGAGATTAGCTAGACAGCAGATAGAACAGGCCAAACGTGAAAAAACCGATTTTAACGGCACAGCACCTCGAGCTGAGACTGCACACAGTGGTTGTTCTCCGAATAAAGAATTCGCCCCTCAGGGAAGAACGTATGCCCATGTAAACGTTGATTTGCCAAGAGTTGATCTGACACTTTTGGATGGTAATCCCGAACAATATTGCCAATTCATTCGCCAATACGAAAATTTCGTTGAATGCAAAACCGACGATGCAGGGCAAAGGTTTATGTTTTGCTACACTACTGTCGGGGGAAGGCCAAGGAGGCTATACAAGGGTGTGCAATGCTGTACCCGGAAGTGGGCTACCCGAGAGCCAGGAGCATACTGAAGGAGATGTTCGGCCAACCATTGCGAGTGGCACGAAACATGATTGACGGGGTGCTAGCAGAGGCGAGGCGCACAAGAGGCGATACCAGTTCTCTAGCAAACCTGGTCATCAAGATGCAGAACTGCAGCATCGCCCTAAACCG
>UZAN01058108.1:0-12303 GCA_900618425.1 Echinostoma caproni
GTCAAGAACTCTGTTCCCTGGGAGGAGTTCGACTCCACCGTTTGCTAAACCGGACAAATCATTCTGTATAGCATCCTCTAGGACAAAGTTGAAGAGGAATGGGGATATAGGGCAGCCTTGCTGAACTCCATGGGAGAAGGCGAAGGGTGGTGAAAGCTAGCCGTAGGTCCTAACCCGACCCGAGGTATGACGATATAACTCTTTGAGGATCGACACACTTCTCTAGTACTCCGTTCCTCAACAAACAGTTTGTAAGGTGCACTGGCTCCGTCCACGCGTGGCCCTGGTTAGTTAAATAGACGGTATTACGGACCCCCGGANNNGACAGAGTGATCTCAACAGCCGACGTATGCAAAACAGAAGGCAGACTAGGAGACCTGGACAAAAGGCACTGTATTTGAATGTGAAACACAGTGGCGTCGCACGGTGCGTTGAACGACCAAGGTGGAAGTGTGTGGGTCTAACGCGCGTCAACATTCAGTAACACAAAAAGAAGCGTGACGTAAAACACGAGTGACGAAACGGAGTCACTACAAGTTCCATAGTGTCCATAGTCCTATCAACAGAATCGAAGGCTGCGCGAATGTCTAAGAATAGAATGATCGTTGGTCTATGGTACGCATGATGGTGCTCAAGCAGCTATCGGAGGGTGAAAATTTGATCAATGCAACGAAGATCGGCACAAAACCTAGCCTGCTCCTCCCGGGTATGTTTCTCACGCGTCTTGCACAATATACGAAGAATGATCGACGCCAACAGATTTGACGCTATTGTGATCAGGTTTACATCCCTATGATTGGTGCAGTCATTGCGCGGGCCCTTTTTGAAGATGGGGACGACAATCGATTCCCCTCACGAGAAGGGAACCTGCTTAGTGTTTCAAACTTTAGAGGACAGAACTTTTAGTTCTCTAACAAGCTTTATTCCGACATCTTCAAATAGAGCTGGGGGAAGGCCATCGGAGCCGTCGCTTTGTGACGTCCCAAGGCTTGGATCTCTTTACGGATTTCCGCCTCAGAAGGTGGGTAGGTTGTGATAGACGTGTATCGGAATAGCTGTGTAAGAAGCTGACGCTGGTGGTTAACTAAATTATGCTTTAAAGTGGTCCACCCAGCTTGCAAGGCCTCGCTATTGATTATGAATCGTTAAGAGTCGTGTTTCATTATGCTCGCTGTTTGTAGGAATCAATTGATATGCTTCTAGAAGTCGTAGAGGCTCCACTCTACCTCATGGTGTGACGTGTAAGCTCGCAACTAACTAGGCCAGCAGAATGCAGAGCATTATTGATAAGCGACCAGTGCTGATTGGTTTTATCAGGTGGGTTGGTTCTAGCTTTTCAGCTAGCGTATTTAGGAAGACAGACAAGCTGGGTAGGACAGCTTATCTCAGTCTAACCGTCGTTGTATCGTGCGTTTGGAACGCCCACCGAAGCATATGAACAGCTTGGCGCATACTAATGCTTGGTCGGATTCGGGGTGAGTGCCCCAGTACGGTCGTCAGTCTTGAATTCAGCCCCACCATTTGTGGCCTATTGTGATGTGGTCGATCTGCGTCCGTCGCTTAATCGAGGAGAGCGGGCGCCAAGTGTCGTACCCGGCAGTTTGAGCTTCTGAAGTTCGTACTGGCGAGGAATAGGCGGCGGACAGAACACAGAGCCAACGGCCGTTTCCTGTTTTCCGAGCGACGGGAATCTAGCCCCAAAGGACCTCCCAGGTGCGCCTCACTCGAGGTCAACCGGCGTATTCTAGAATTCATATATCCTTCTAAAACCACGATATCAGCCCGGGCCGCTTTACGCAGGTCGTGTAGATTATGGTAAAATTAATCTCTGACTGCATTTAGGCTGCAGTCTGTTGGAACCTACGCCGATACGACAAACAGGTTTTTTCTATCGTGGCGATGGCTGCTTACTCTGAGTTCCATTGCACACAACCTACTGTCGACTGGGATCCAGTCCAGGAGGGCGGCTTCAGCTCTGTCATTGAGAATCACGTCGACGACAGCAAGACCGAATTCAGCAATCTCAGGGTCCCCAGAGAGGCGTAAGTGAGACTTTATAGATTGGTTTGATGGGGATGTCAGTCGGATAATGGAGCTGGAGTCTTGAATGCTATTTTCTTGGATGCAACACACATCACTAGCTAGGGTTTCGAACGTACTAGCTAAACATGCTTGTTGTCCTATACGCATCAGAGTACGCACATTAAACGCTGCTAATTTGAAAGGACATTGAGGTCGAAGAAGTTCTTCGGTTGGTGGAGGATTCGGTGAGACTTGGACCCTAGTCGAGGTAGTACAAGAGAGAACAGCAACAGAATTTCCACCCGAGGCACTACTATTAGTACGGTCGTCTGAAGAACCGAGAGAGATGGAGGTGTGTTAGGGAAGTAAAGGTGAGATGGGGGAAGGTTGGGAAAACCTGAGGGTGTGTACGGCGTAGAATGCCTTTGGATTGATGAAGAATATTCAGAACGTGAATTCACAAGAGCCAGAACGTCCATAGTTATGTGCGTTGTGGGCTATTTCACTACTCAGTCATCCGGTTCAGAGTGGAGGTGACTTCAACACGCAGGTTGCTAAACTGAGCGCATCATGAGTGCACCTAGGCGGTAATTGTGTTCTGCCCTGCCAGCGATCGAATTATTTAGTTCTGCGCAGACTGTTATCTATTACTATCCAATACCAACATCCGACACAGCTCTCGACGGACGGCAACGTGGCGCTCCAGTTCAACTGGTAGGCTATCCCAAATCGACAACATAACAGTAAGCTACCGTTGGTGTGGCTCAGTGCAAAATTTCAGGTCCCAATTGACCACCTGCGTTGAACCTGACCGCGCATTAGTTTTGATGCAGTTAACTTCCCGTCTCACTGGCCGGAGACAAAACCAGCAAAGTTGGTTAGCTCATCATCGTCTGTCTGTTCCAGTAGTTCGTGCACACTATGAGTCAGACCTAGTGCGTAAGCTAAGTGCGCGTCAATGTGACGATGTAGATGAGCAGTGGTACCAGATTAGGTGAGCAATGCATTTCGCAGTGAATGCTGCTTGTGGGTCTGAGCCTCAAGCCCGTCGTGGACATTGGATATCTCATGAGTCAGTAGCCCTGATGGAGAAAAACGACAAATCCCTACTTGCCAGGATCAAAACAGGATTAGATGGCATCTGCAATGACAGCTCACAAAGAGCTTCAATAAGTCAAGTCAAGTTAAGTCTGCGAAGAGTTGAGCTGGTTTGGTACTAGCAAGATTACTTCATCCGCAACTGAAGCTCCGTAACCGGTGACGTGCGGTCCTCCCTCAGAAGCAGAGGTTTGGTCTTGCATTCAAGCTTTGAGATAAGGGAAGTTTGGGAATGATAACCTCGTAATCTCTATTACTACTTTGGTGTCTAGATCAACGATGTCCACGAATTCGTACGTCAAGCCACGGACGAAGGAACGAACCAAAGAGAGAACAACTGAAATCACGAAACCTCAATGACAGTTGGATTGGAATGATCTGTAGAGCCGATAGAGTGGGAATCGTACAGATGAGTAAGCGTGCAGAAAGTTAAAATCAACGTACCGTGATCAATTAGGTGGTTTCAGTCCGATAAAGCGAGGTCTGAATATGTGAAAGGTACATGGGCGCAGAGGGTTGATACCGTCACTATACTACCTTACTGTACAACGTTTGGACGCAATGCACCTCCCTTCCTCTTGAGGTGAATCACTGATCGTTTCCATCTTCAAGAAAGGATCTTGCAACGATTGCGAAAATCACCGCGTGATTATTTTGGATCCGATCGTCACTTAAGTTCTAGCCTCCGTGAAACTTCGACGTCTGACTCCTTTAAGAGAAACCAACAGCCGTGAACAGCAAGCCAGATTCTGGTCTGGTCTTGGATGTATTGATCAATTTTTTTACGTTTCGTCGAATTGTTGAGCTGCTTCACACCCGCCGCCGACCAACGATCGTGATGTTCCTTGAATTGAAAGGAGCCTTTGACTCAGTTGACCGCAAAGCTCTGATGGGTTCCCTTCTTCGAAAAGGAATACCTCAGAAGTGCGTTAACTTATTGAGGTCCCTGCACTCACTGAAATTCTCCATTTTCTGTTCGACTCCATTTTGAACTTTCCTTTCTTCTCCTATTCTTCAATCCAAATGGGCAGCCAAAAGACAGCAACCAAAACCGGCGCACGAATATGTGTGGTTAATGGTTGTACAAACTGAACTGAACTGAACTCACATACCTCCGATCGAGTGAGGATTTATAACAAACTAAGCAGGCCGTTTGTCACCAGAAGCGGCACTATTCAAGGGTGCTCCCTTTCGCCGTTTCTATTCAGTTTCGTCGCAGACAAAATACTGGAGAACGCAGGAAGTGGTAGTTGGAGGATAGCTGTTCGATTTAGAGTACGTCGATAACATCGTCTGTCTGTTCGAATGTATAGAGGACTCGCAAGCCGCACTTGATACACTAACAACTTGCAGTCCTAACGTTCAAGTAGCATACGCTGGACTGAAATCCCTTTGGCTTAGACCCGACATTTCACTGAAGTTGAAAGGCCGTGTACATTGTGCTTCCGTTAATTCAGTTCTGCATTATGGTTGTGAGACCCTGAATTTGCGAGTAGAATATATCCACTGACTAGAATTTTTCGATCATCGGTGTTTACATAGTTTAGCCCACGTGGATTGGAACGTAAGAGTTAGTAATTTGGAGGTAAGCCGTCATGTTTTCGGGAGTTTGTCTGGGATAAACTTGTTAGCTCATCGAATTCAGATTAGTGTACTTCGCTGGTTAGGACACGTATTGCGTATGCCCATCTGTCGTCTGCCACACCGCTCTTTATTCGCTACATCCGCTTCAGGCTGAAGGAAATCACATGAAGGTCAACAAATGACGTGGGGATGAGGATACAGAAATGTCCAGAATTACTATGTAGGGTAGGTTTCTCGCGCCTCCCCGGTGGGAGTCCGAAAGACCCTGCAACTGGTTGATTGGAGACATTGAAGGATACGACGGCAAACCGACAGCAGTAGCGTTCTTGTTGTGATTTCTCATATTAATAGATTGCTTGAAACGGTACGTTTGCAGAGTTCGATTGTGCACTCTGTTTGATGACCATAGAGGTTTACCTCCTTCCCTCTCTCTCAACAGAGGTCCAATCCTTATCCACCTTGTATCTTACCTCTAACCTCGTACGCCTCGCGAGTTTGGCAGTGATCAATGAAGTTCTCTTTACTGTGTTTCGCTGTACAATGATGATGATGACATCGCCTGCTAAGATTACGATATCAACCCGACTTGCTCCATCCAAGATGCAGGATAGCTTTTGGTAAAAGTCATCTTTGACTGCATCTGAGATGCGTTCTGTGGGAGCGTACATCGACACAACAAATAAGTTACGTCTATCTGGGTGACACCTATACACACACAAAACTTCTTGGTTATGACATTAGTCGCAGCCTCGAGTGGGCATCGAGGTGTATTGGGCACCTTGGACATCTGACCCCATCCAAGAGGCGTATGATCCGATGAAATGAACACTGCAGTTTCCACAAACCGCCCCGCTGTCTTGCGGATCAGACTCTGGCCAATCAAAGGCTTCGGTTGTGCATTCCCCCAAAAAATTCACCTGTTTTCGCTAGGGTAAGCTGGCAGTATTCGGTCCACATGAAAACCACGGAACTTTTTGTATCAAGATCATTGTACCATGATTTGTTTGGCACATAGTCTGGCCTCAGACGTGTGTGAAAATAGAAACGTCGAGGCGACGGCTTCTTGTTTCTCACGAACCTCTTAGTATCACTGCATATAATCGACTGTCGATTGGGCTCCATTCTAGCAGCGCAGTTTTTCACAGAGAGCCACGCCAATACCAGGAAAACCAGAAGTCATAACTTTAGGGTCCAAGAATGGCGTAAGGCTTCACCGGGATTTCTGTCTGAGGCACCAAAATCATCTGAAGTTCCCCTTGCAGTGAACATGTGTAGGAAGAGTGGGGTTAAAAGTATATCTACAACGTTGGTAACGGCAATAAACGGAAAATGGGAAAATTATGGTGGGCAGATAAATGTCAGGCAATTGATGTCATTTTCGAGAATACGTGAAGAAAATTTTAAACTTGTCCCACTAGTTGAATTTCATGTGAAAGATAACACCGCCTCTCAGCTTCTTCTTGCAACGTTCTCTGTCTTGGAGCTCTTCAAATAGAAAGCAAACATTGTTACCCATAATTGTCAGTATAGTCATCCTTCTGAGGGTGATGAGACCAAGAGCGGTTTCTCAACCGGCAAGTATTCATTTTTCACGTTTACTGTGTTTGTTTCTAAGGTTAAATGATGATTGTTAAGACAAGTAATTCACACTGATCATCAAGAGCGCGTTCGCTAACCCAATTGTTATTCCTCTCCATAGCTGCTGATTTCTCCATTTTAATAAATTTTGCGATCTAACGCAAACTCTCAAGGAGCTCACTTTGGACAGATTCATACGAAAAGCCGTGCTCAAAGTTCCGATAAATAATTCTTTTAATGTCTAGTTGGTGGCATCGACAGAAGCACGAATTGGGTACACCATTAATGTCGTGCGTTTGTTTGCAGGTGTGCAACTGTCCATTGCAGTAAGCTCTGTGTCGCGCGGGCGTGATTCCGTATTGGGCGCAGACAGAACGTAACTCATGTCAGCGCACGAGTGTTTTACTCTAATAGCCTAGCCCAATACAATGGACACTCTTGAATGACAATGTAGCATTTTTCTATGAGGTACTGTCTTCTGGGACGCTTCCGATGTAGTGCAAAGCGACAATTTTCTTGCGAAACCTGTCTTGATTGGCGTTCAGTCTTAGCAGACAATGACTGCTGCCTGTATTTTTCGGTGGAGTTGTTAAAAGGACTGCTAAGATATCGTTCTTATTCACCGAAAGGTCTGAATCGACAGTTATGGTTGCTGGCCACTAATTTGGTTGAAAACACAAAAAATGATCAAATAATTCATTGTGCAACCCATCTTTACTTCAGGAGATCTGTATTCAGCAAGTAAGTACATAATAAATTTGAGTTAATAACGACGGTTCGTTCTGTTACTCGCTTACTTCACGTGTTTTTACTACGGATAACTTCTTGGGGAAGGATGAACCAGTTTCAGTATGGCAACTTATGGCTACTGTTGGTTGACTGAGAGATCGTTAATTATATATATATATATACATATATATATATATCCGGTTCATTTTTCGCCAACGAATTCCAACTTGATCCACGTCTTCGAATACCAGTTCGGTTACGTGTTCGCCTCTCGTCTGTGGTACCGGCTTGGTTATGTAAACGAGCCTAGGTCATTGTTGGTAGAATTAACTTCAGGATGATGGTGGAGGTATCGCACTAACTAGTCGATCATGTTGTATGTTCATCACTAGACGCACAATGCAACAGCGGGCCCTAATGGTATCACTATGGCCTTTGTCAGACGGATTTAACTTCAAGATGGATTTGAGGCATAAATCATCAAAGAACTCCTATCGTTTAGTATCGTCAGCCCTCAGTATCCATGATTCACAGTCGCACAATACGAATAGGTGGACTGCTGTGCAAAACAATTGAGTTCAGTTTGGAAACCGATCTTATTCAGGCGCCAGAGGGTAGTTTGGAACTGTAGAGAAGCCATTAGTGCCGTGTGACGCTTGATCTCATCTGTCGCTTGCCTGTTGGACAGAACGATGGGCACAGGATAATTTAAGTCGTCCATTCAGTAACAGGGTATGTACTGTTTAGCCAGGGTTCATCATGAACGTTTTTGTTGTTTCGGGGTCCATTTTTACATCGTTATCCGAAACGTATTTTGGATGCAGTTAAGGGCCGCTTGCAAATCAGTCGGGTTTTCCCCAAGTATCATTTTTGTTTTCATCGATGATTCCTTTAAAGGCATAATAAATGGACAATCAAATTCTGTTTCCCTTTTTTGGTTGAAGCATTGTATCTTCAATTGCCCCTGCTTGCTGCTCCGCAATCGGGAATGGATGGTGTTAGTGGCATCTCTCTGAATGGGCTATAGTGTGTTAGATCTTTGGAGTGCGCTAAAAGAGGTTAACCCTTACCTATCCAAGATTCCAGTGGTAATCTCTGGATTAAGACACCTCTTGCATTGCCGTGATTTCTCAGTGAATTTACTGGGCTATTTATACTGTGCCATAGTGTGGTCGGTTATGCTTTCAGTTTGCGAGATCAAGAGTACAGGTGGGATAATACTAGCGGATGAATAAACAAAATCCATTGATGAGAGCAACAACAATAAAGATAAGAACACAAAAAATATCAAAAAGGGGACCGTGGAACAAACAAACAAGCTATCATTCTCCTTATTTATCTGAACTGCTTGAATCCCTTTTCATTCTCCTTGGTATACCACCCTCATGTTCTGTTATTGTTGCATTGGTACCAAGCTTGCTCATGAACCGGTGATATATATTGATTCAGGCACCCGCTGCGTGTGCATAACAATAGACTGTTGCACAGTTTTCTGTACGCTTTTACCGGGCCGGAGCAGCGGATATCATGTAAAGATGAAGGCGTCGTTCCCAATTTTCTTGCTTACTGACAACAGCACGCCGAAGGCATATCTCACTTTTTCTTCTTCCTCAATAATTGCTTTAACATATCTTAACGTTTTACTCCATCTGGTCCAATGAAGCTAGTCAAGCGTATAAAATCCGTACAGTAAGATTCTTTTGGTATTTATCACACTGGTCATTCATCCGCAAGTACAGTTAATACTATTCTGTGAATCGGGATCGACATGGAAAGCAGAGGGGCCATGCAATGGAGACCCATTCAAAAGAATCGTATGTGGTAAAGCTCATTGAAATATGCCAATAATTTACAGTACATTGAAAATTTCACTGTTTCAGCCACTCCGAGACTGTTGTTTCGATGCATCGAAATCGGCGCAGCGCCTCGATAACACGTGCCCGCAGTGCACCAGCTCAGAGACCAATGGTGCCTCGGACAGATGCAATTGCTGCCGGTTATGGTGCTCTAGAGAACTATACAATTCAAATGCCTGTCGGACAGGGCCAGTTTGCCACAGTTTGGCGTGCCTTACATCAACCAACCGGTCGCGTTGTGGCCATGAAACGTGTTAAGGTTGATCAGTTGTGTTCTGGATGCACGTGATGCACCGTCTGTCTTGTTGTTCGCATGTGTATGTTCCACGGGATTATCCCAACGGCGTTTGTTTGTTTGTGTGTGTTTCGTGTTAAATCTTCTTGGTGTTGTGATTGTCGTCATCATGATCAGCATGTTCGTTTTCTTTTGATCTTTGAAATCTTAAAAAAGATTCCTGTCAGCGATGGAGCAAAAAAGATGCTCCATTGGAAGGAGTGATCTGTAGTTTTTTTCATTCCCATGCAGCTTGCTCACTTGTCTGTCTTATGCAAAAGGCAAGAGAGAATATCGGCTAGCGGTGATACTTCACTCAGTTATATTAATTTCGAAACGTTTTGACTAACCATGGGAGATTTACAGGACAAAGTTATCGATATCTAGTAGGTATTGGGGACAACCAACATTCATGTGGCTTGTTTTGATGGATCAAATGAAATCCAAGTTATTCATTCAAGAGAAATTTGGGTTTTAAACCGCTAATTAAGACCAACAGTCGTGAGTTTTCAATCGGAGATAAAACCGCACACTTGTGGAACCATTAATATTCCCATGTGCCAAGTTTATGTAGAATGTACTTAAAACCGGTCTCGGCAATACATCGAACTGCCTGTTGATTTCTCATCAGTTTATTTGCCTCTGATGATTCCCGGAAGAACTTTAGTTTTTCACTGCTTTCAAAGCTTCTGGGACAACGTGTTATCTTGATGTCTTTAATTTGCGTTACCATTATTCTGCCTAACTAAGGTGAATACAAGCTCCGAATAGTATTCTCTACATCTACTTAATGCACAAATGGAACGTTGTGAATCCGATATGTGATTTTGGGTAAATAGATATCAGATTAAGGAGTTGTAAAAGGGAGAAAACTCGTGCGTAACTTGTTCCATTCTGGGATTTGGATCGGAATGATACACTGAGTAGTGTACTATGTCGGATGGTGAACCACAAGTCCTGTCACTTGTGATGCCTATTGTTGTCTGAACTCGGCACTCCGATGTCCGCACTCATTGATTTCTGTCTTGGCATTGTGATCTGTTCTGTTTACCCTTGAATTCAGTGTTCTTACTTGTTTGGTTAGCCGGAATCAGAGGTTGAGCTGATTTTGTTCTCGTCTTGACAATGGTTGCTATGTCAACCGTATTCCATATTTTAGAGTAATGGAATCAGATTTGGATACGTATGCATCAGTGAGCTGAACTACGAACTTCCTACAAGAATTTTTAAAAGAAAACCCCCCTTAGATTAATTACATAATTCGTTATGTTTAGTTATTTAAACTCATTCTATTTGTTGCGCTGTTTGATGCATGCATTTTTTAGTTTTAAATTTTTCTTTGCCGTTATTATGACCATGTTTATATTCCGATTCTGTGTTGTGTATATGGTTTTCTGTTGTGAACTTGGAAGTGAGTTTCTTGGTTCAAAATATGTAGACATTTCCGGTTCCCCCCCCGTCCCGATTTCTCACAGATTTTTGAAATGATGGATGCCAAAGCCCGAAAGGATTGCATTCAGGAGATTGATCTTTTAAAGGTAATTTTCATTATTTTTGTAATGGACAGAATTAATAAGAGCATAAACTTTCAGCTCCATCTTTATGTATGGACTGAATGCCCGGAAAGTTTTCAGAAGAGGGTTGAGGGTGTGTGTGGGGGGGGGGGAGGGCGGGAGTTCAGCTAATAAGGATTTTCTAGGATACTACATATATGTGGTACGGCGATGGTATTGGAGTCGGATTACTTAGGGTCGTTATTATAACTGTTCGATTTCATCCAGCAATGTAAAACGCATTGATTTTGTATTCGGATTTGCGAGTATGCTATCGGTGATCGATCGGATAAATGAGAGTTGACACCAATGACTTTATGTAAGGTGTTGGCAATAATAATAATAATACTAATAATAGTAATAAGAATGATAACAGTAGCAGTAAAAATAGCAATGGGAAACAGGATAACATGTGTGAGTACCACACAAACTAACCAGTAGAGGAATAATAGACGCTGGATTATCTCAAAGGTTTAAACTTGTTTTTACAATGTGTGATAAGACTGGCTGCATGATTTGCCAAGTGTTTCAGATTTGGAATTTGGCAAAACAGACAATTCAACGAATAAACCATTTTTCTTCTCCAGAGTATATCTCAGCATAGTGGCTGTAAACAAGAGAATCTATAGGTAACTTACGAAATTGTGAGGAATAAATTTCCCCGAAAAATATGCAATCTGATTGGCTTTGTAAGTGGTAAAAGTGTAATCTCTCGAATAGAATTTCAAACAAGGCACGGGGTTGTGAGAAGCGTAACAAGCCCAGAAAAGAAGGTAACTGATGGGTGTTTTAATGGAACTGCGTCAAATGCACATCGCAATCAATTAAGTCCTTTAAGTCGATATACCTCAAATCACGAACGGCCTTTAAATACCTTGTTCCTGTTTGGACTTGAACCATGGACACATATGGTTGGGAGTCAAAGAGCAATCAGCAGAAAAATTCTAAAAGAGTGTGTTCCAACCGAGAACCCCATTGCACTATCTGAGAATTTGGGTAGAAAATGTGGGAGTGTTGAATTAAATCTAACAAAGGCTTGTACCTGGGGTCCACATAATGTTTGTTGTTTGTACGACAATACTACTCACAAGTAACCGTAGTTATAATCGTGAATTTGATAGACCACGAATGTCCGTCTTCATTCTTCATTCACAAGGAAATGTAGAGTATCTGAATGCTCAACTCTGATCTCAATTTTGATATAGTTTTCTGCCTGACACTCACTGATCATCACTCACAAAATCAACCATTTATTCCTACAAATAGTGTTGGATCCCACTGCTTGACGTCTGTTTTTTACGACTGTGATAAGATTTTTTAACGGATCTGGTTACAACTCAATTAATCTGCTTTCACGTTCCAGCAACTAAATCACCCAAACGTGATCAGTTATTTGGCTTCTTTTGTGGAGAACAACGAACTGGTAATTGTTCTTGAATTGGCCGATGCTGGCGACTTGTTGCATATGATTAAAGTAAGTACCTATCCAGTCTCGCATGATTAATGAATGATGACATGATAAGGCAAGAGAGGAGAATTTTTATTTTTCACAAAGTTTATCGATCCATAGAATTTCTGGTACCAAGGGCTCAGAATCCTTTAAAAGCAT
>UZAN01058109.1:0-12302 GCA_900618425.1 Echinostoma caproni
CCGTGATTCCCATTGTGTAGTTCGTGTCCGGAATTCTGTGCGTAACTTCACTACTACTACCTCCATTATCATTACAGTGTGTTGCGTGGTAACCCTTTGCATTAGCCACCTCCCCGTTTTTGAAAATTGTATCGTTGTGTACTCAATAAGAGTAAGCAAAAATGGAAACGAAAAAAGAAAAGGGTCATAGAATCGCGCACATAATTGGGGGATGCGTTCGTCCATTCTAGTTCGCAGTGATCAGTCGACTCTTCCAATATATGCTTCATTGCAGCTGCAACAGAAGGTGTAAATGCAATTGCAGGTAGACTTCACTGAGGAAAGATCTTTGAATTGGGATAAGGAGAGGCACCGTGTGATCGGATGAGGACGTAATGTGGCAGCATCATACAAGGGTCTTTGTTAAGCGTTTTTTCATATGCTGTGTGATAAGCTGCATTGTTGACTCCCCTTTGAATGGCAACGAGATTCGGATATTCTTTCTAGGCACCTGATGGACAGTGGTTTGAGTCTGATTTCCTGTCCGATTATGAAAACGAACGAAAGATTCCGGATAACTATTTGCCCGTTGTGCGCCATAAATATTCTCCGAACTAACTAGATTTCTTGATTCTCTTCATTTGTCTAGCTTGTTCAATGTACTCGACCGATGAGTGTATAGAAAAGGAATTCCTCTCACAGTGTTTCTCTTCTGACTTACCTGTTCAAATCAGTTCACAGGGTCGGGCTGATTGTCGAGAAAAGTTTGATTCCGGTTTGTAAAATGCGATTTCATTTCGCTTGCATGCTGATGATCACGTTCATTCGGGTGAGGCACTTCGTTTCTTGCTATTTTAATTAGTGATTATACTTGTTACATTGGAAAGGTAATCAATCAAGACGGGGAATCCATAATGAGAATACTTCAAAAGCACTGAAAATTGCCCATTGCCAAATTGATCCATCATAGAAAATATTCTCTTGAGTCTATCAGATCGCAACGGTCTCGTTTACGGGGACTGGAGACGAACGTCCTGATCTTGAGGCCAATTCGACTTGGTTACACAACTAGTCTCGTGACGGAGAGATTGATGACACACTCAAATCACTGACGGATGCGAAGAGGCTGGTTATAATTAATGCCGATCATATAGTCGTTTCTTCTCTCTCTCTCTAAGCCAAGAGAGATCGAATAAACGCCATCTTTTAAAAATTTGTCAGGAAATTTTTAATTCACACGGACTCACAACTAACCAAACTCACATGAGAACAATAAAATCCTCGCGGAACTTATTACGTCAGCATTATGTTTATTGACAATTCATAAATAACGAAGTTTATTGGATACTTTGAGAAAGTCAATCCTGTATTGTCCTGAGGCTTTATCATTTGAAGAAAACATCTTCAGGTTCTATATGCACGCTGGTGTTCATTGTCAGCGGGGTGTCACGTTGTGTTCCGCATCTGAGAGTTTAGGGTTCTAGCCTCAGCTAAAATATAAAAATGGTGCTCTCTGACTGGGAATCTCAACCCGGGAGTACTCAACCTTGTTTTCACTATCACAGGACGAGAAGAACTTATATCCAGCGATAATAAAATGTTCTCATTGCTCGACCAGACAAAATCCTAGCAATTCTGTGAACAACCGGGTTCCGTTTTTCAAAAGATTCGATCATCTGCCCAGCCGATCCTACTGTCTATTTCAGTTTTGTTTGTCAGATCTGTCCGCATACTCAGTTTCTGTCAGTTTTCCCCTAAAAGCACCAATTCTGTTTCAATTGTGTTCTCAAAGCACATTTTTCGAAGTATGCATGCGTATATGTACACGAAGTGCGCAATGAATTGTTGACAAGTGGATCTAGTTTATGAATATTCATACTGAAGTCATTTCATTTCATTTGTCCCGATACCCGATATTGTGCTGATTTATCAGAAAGTGTAGTCAAATTAACACTGGAGAACGACAGGTGGTTTTGTAATTCTGTAGGCTTCCATTTTTTTTTACCAGTATCGCTCGATGTGTGCTCCCGATGAATTCCACAGATTTATTGTCCCTCGTAATAGTTACCACAAGTTCCCGGCCAAAATAAAACGAAATCACAGTAATGAACAACTGTCTCTCTCTCTCTCTCTGTCTCTCGATCTGAAGTGATTTAAGGAAGCAGAAAACGTCATTTGTTTGTCGTGTGGAGATAAATCAAGTGGTAAATATAACCACCGGATCTGTGACTACTTTGCAAGAAAATGTTTTATTTTCATTTTCTCCAAACAGTACACCGGTTATTTTCAGGTATAGTCAGGCGTTGGTCAACTCGAGAGATGTGGCCTATATTACAGTATTTGAAAATCAGTCAGCTGTTTTTCTTTTTGGCCGATAGATGCTCAATTTTGCTTTTCTCATGATTTCCCCGTTCCAATTCACAGTTCTGTNCCCCCCCCCCCCATTTCGTTGTTCTCCTTCAGCACAAACAGCTGTGACAATATCCAGCTAATCCGGTCACGTGACAAAACGCATGAATTGGGCATGTGTGCGATACCGTGTCAACTGGTGTGCAAGCGTACTGCACACACACACACACACACACACACACACACACACACACACACACACACATACAGAGCATTAACAGCACGAAACGTGAGGAAATCTTGGAATTGGATGGGAAACGCGCGCTCTGACCGCCGGACAAATAGAAATGATTAGGCAATCGATAGATCAAGACGGACTCGAAGCGACGTATATCTATTTTCCCATGACAGCCAAGCGTGAGAGGAATACGTGGATTCACTGTGAATCTGTATACGTATATTGTCCCACATTAGACGCAACATATCTGTACTAATATTCACATATGTTGCTGTTTCCATGGTTAAATTGGTATTAAAACGTACGATTTCTCGATTTCTACGACAGTTGCTCGTGCATCAGTTGTAAAATAACTAAGTCACAGCAAAAGTATAACTAGGATTTATTTATCAAACTGACTCATAGACTTGATACAGGTATTGAACTTTCATCTCACCCATGTTCTATTTACCATTCTTCCTTTTTCAGCACAGAAAGCAGTCGCTTTTGCATGGAATCCACCAATAATTTATTTAGGCTAGAAAATTTTCCTTAATTGGCTCATTCACTGTGCAATGAATGAAAAGAGATGAACTATTTGGAATACGTGCCTTCAACCTCATAAACACTCTTATGAAACAGGAACCATGTATTAGAAACAAAATCCCGAAAGTGGTATCCAATGCTGAAAAATGTTCCCAGGTTCGATTCCCCTCCGCACGAAAGCATGCAGTTGCAAAGCGTACCATTCCGTATCTCGTCTGTCTCCCTTAGTCAAACATATCCCCAATGGAAACAACTGTCCAAACAAGATATTCTCGTCCAAATACAATGCCTAATTTAGTTCTGTGATGTGTATGTTCAGATGTATTCTCACTGTATAGATTTGTAAACTGCTGAGACCTTTTGATCCTTTGGATACATAGAATGTAGCTTGACTTGAGTTGTTCACAGTTCGCCATTACAGTTGTTTTTTGGCAACTTCTTTGCTTCTCCCCCTTGTCCTCACCGTGACCCTCTCGGGGTGCAACTTGGTTTCACATAGCACCAGTTCACATTCCATTATCACCTCTGCTTTCTCTTTCTGACATCAGTTAACTTACCCTCATAATGAACGCTGGCCATCTTCAACTGATTCCGGTTCAAGATCGAGGCAAAGATGCTACAGTGCTCGTGCGTTCTGTATAATTTCACCAAACTCTAAGGTGACCCGAGTGACATTCGCATCAGATTCACTCGTCACATGACACCTGGCTGGAACATGGTCAAAGGGTTGTCAAACAGTAGTAATTTTGAAAAAAAATTAAACAAGTCAGGACTGGAACCACGAATATTCGGGTCGGGACTTCAAACCCTTACCCTTGAGCTACACCACTGCTATCGAGTCCCGAACAGGACAAAACACCTGTCCAGTGCTCTTTGTGTCGGTCATCACAAACATTTCCATCGCATTTGAATGCATTGCCCCCGTGGGGAGTTAACGATCTCCCAAGGAGTGAAACCCACCCACAAGGCCATCAAGAGTGCCTGGTGCAGCTGAACAGTATAATGGGCTAATCGAAGCTTGATACTCTAAATTAAACTGGTGTTTCCATGCTTGTAGTCAGAATTCTCTACGTGTGAATTAGGATGCGACCCTGCTAGGGGGCAACAGTGAATTTTTTTTGACAGTCAAGTAAGATGCTAGGTAACCACAGTGGATTTCGAATAGCGACGCCAAGTGAATAGATCTAAGCTGAGGGAATCGTTATAAAAGTTACAGGTTAAATGACGAGCTAACAACTCATGCTTGTCAATCCATAATCAGTAAAACAAAACAACCGAAAAAGAAAACTGTATAGTATACCGAAAGAACTTCATCGACAATGCAGGTCATGAATGAGACCGTCACCAGAATCTTTTCCACCGGGCCATTAAAAGTGATTTAATCACCTGGCGATGGACCCAGTCGTACACCAGATCGATTACAATGACCCCTAGTCATTTTCACAGGCCAGTTGAATCATATGCATTTTCTCTGAACCCCCCTACCCCTTATATCCCGGAAGTGGGGGTACGGCGTGGGGTGGGATGGGGGAGGGGCAGAAGGCTGCCTAATGGATCCTTCTTTAGGGATTGGAGTCCCGATATGAGATCATCTCGATTGTTTGAGGGCCAGTCTAATTTACTTCCCGTATAACGGCACAACGTTTTCATATACCCATGAATCTATACGCACACAATTGTCAGTTAGTGATGTTTTTCTAACACCCAAATTCTCTAGCTCTCTTCACGCACACTGCATCTTCTCGTAATAGAAGATTTGTACTTTACTGTTTTAAGTTCTTTGGGTTACGTCCATCACCATTTGTCATGTTTGGATTTCAAACTGTGTAGTATCGGACCCGTAGCCCGCTAGCAAAGTAGAACAACCATACGCAGCGTAGGGTAGGTTTATTATGACTCGTTCACAATCAATCGTGTCAAGTGTATGATCGGCAAAGCAGTAATAGAGCTAACAGCCAGTCAGGATCGGGCCCATGTCGGCCAGCAATATCGGCATAGGAAAGTGCGTGAGGTTGATCGATCTGAGTAGATGTCAATCGATAACGACTGTGGAACGAGCAAAGTAACGATGTGCAGGTTGGCAGAACGTACGCACTCAAGCCGCAGGCACGTATGCAATAGTTCGCGAGCATGTTTTGTGCACCCACAAATACATTTACAAATCAGTACTCATCAAGAAGACCGAAATAGCTCATCCGTTGGTTATAGGCATAATGTTTATTCATATAGGTGCCAATTAGAAGAAAGGCATGTAGGTACACTGCGTGCGATTGTTGGACAAGGGTGGGATTTCACCCCGAGACCTCTTCGCTTATCAATCCTCAAACGCGATGGGAGTCGCTCACGAGCAAAACTTTTGTACGTGTCAGGACCATTGCCGACACCGTTCCCCAGGAGCAAATCTTGATACAGGTCGTTCAGCATACGAGGATCTGGTGTGCAGTCGAAGTTTCTGGGAGAACACGCTCATGGGGGACGGATTCGTGAAAAAAATACAATAAGAAGCGTCTGACTACAAGCGAGATTGGTCTGGAAATATGTCGCCTGGTAACGAACTGTCAGAAAGTGATAAGATCATAGGAGCGGGACAAAGGATAGTTCCTGTTATAAGTGGACAATGAACAGGGGAATAGCACAATGCTCCGAATGATCGATTAACTGTTTTGATAAAACTTCTTCCATTATTAGCAACATTATTATTATTATTATTATTATTATTATTATTATTATTATTACTATGCAAACACATTCCGTTGAATGTCTTGTACAGGTGTTCACCAAACTCGTGCAACATCACTCTCATTTTGGAAATCCATTTCAGCTTGCAATATCATACTTATATATAGATGGCTATGAGTGCAGTGTAATTGTTCCTGACTTTATCTCCAATATCTATGTTCTTAGTTCTTTTCTGTCACCGTTTGAATTTGGCGACCTTGAGTGTCGCGATAAAATTTGTAGCAGTTCGAAATTTACAGCTCTGATTTGGAAAATATCTTAGGCAAAGCATCATGGGAGTTCATGTTTTTTAATAGATGATTCCTGTTCCATGAGAGTGTTTATTCTGAATTTCTAATCTTTTTTCATTCAGTGCACAGTAAATAAGCAAATTAATGAAAATATTCTAGCTTAAATAAATTGATAAATTATTGGGCTACAAACTACTCACGCATTATCTGCCATACTGGAAGAACTGAAAACATGGTCCAAGAAATACACAAGCTAATCTTCGAAAGTTGAACTTGAGGTGTGCGGCTTGTTGAATAAACGTTCTCTAGTGTCACCAAACCCCAAACCGGATGAAACTTTCAAAAGGTTTTGGCTTACAACTAAAGACGAAGGGCAACTTAAACGAGAGGCGTGTAAATCTGATGGCTCAGTTGTTGTCTTGTGGAGGCGCTTCGATGTGAACATAAGTCCATTTTGTTGTATATTCAACGAAATTTCTCCATCAAGACATAAATTGAGAGGGAGAAAACCAGCCAAATCAAAGTAAGATGATGGTTGTATTTGATCTCAGCAGAGAAGAGTTGCACAAAACCAATCTGGATGATAGTCCGGGCTGATTAGCTATTTTTCCCGACGCTTTCGTTTGGAAAATGATAGCTCAATTTGAAATGCAACTGAGGCCACGTGATATTAAACCGTTATTGAACGCCCAACAAAGCATAGCACGTATTGATTTTACCAACAAATTCAAATCGCGTCGCCCACCCATTTGGCAATGGGTTTATCTCACTGGTGACCAACGAGTAATTCAGCATATGGTGAAGGATGATCTACTTAGCTATTTTTCTAATGAAGTTCTTTTTACTTGTCAAAAGAAGTAAATATCTATCCCACCTAACGAGTTGGAAGGGAAGTAATTATTTAGCCCATTGTTGTTGGTCACCTGCATACGCCAATATGGACATAGCAAAGTTTATTGCTCTGATAAGGGAGGTTTTCGATAGGTGTCACTCCAAAAATGTATTCTCGGAAGTCATATTTTTCACATATGAAGGTTGGCATATCAGCTCGCTTGAGCTTGGTGGTCGAAAACGGTAGACCTAAATAAATATTATGTTTTCACATTATACAGTTTCTAGAGGGGTCAAGCTTAATGTCAAATTCGTTCTGTTACCGCGCAGCAGCTGGGATTTTAATTAAATCGAAAACTTCTCCCTCAGAAACAGGGATAAGTTAGCTACCTTGCCATTGCTCGCCAGTGGTAAGAATGTGCGGTGTATTAGAGGAAACTTGCAAATTCTGTTTGGCAGTCAACTTAGTAGACTTCATGCTAAAGCGACTGCCTGCAGTACTCAAAAATGAAGAAGAGCAAATGGAACATGGACGAGATGAAAATATAATACCTGTATAAAGTCTATGAATCATTTTATAAATAAATTACAGTTACGTTTTCTACTGTGACTTTGTTATCTTACAACTGATGCATCAGCAACCGTCGTCAAAATCGTCAAATTGTACATTTTAATGCCCAGTGGCGAATAGAAGTAGTGACATAAGTGGGTATTATATCAGATATGTTGCCTCTAATGTGAGGCAATATCATTTTCAATCCCGTGAATGAGGCTGGAAAAACGAAGCATTGAGAGAAACAAATGTGATGAAAATTAGGATGTTGTACGATTTTGGTCAATACCTGTATTTATTGAAACATTCCATGGGTTGCGTTTGTGGTTTTTCCCCTTTTTAGGAAAATCCTGTTACGTAAGACCGAGTTATGGCAATCAAACAACTTAATCATCAGATTTAGCAACTAATTCAACAGCTGCGTCAAAGGTTTCCCAGTGTTCAGAATTTGAACACGCTGCTAATCGATCATTCAAACCATTGATTCATTTTGAGAACAAAAGCACCATTCTGGGGAATATAAATCAAACAGGGAGGCAAATTTGTCATGAATGAGTGAATCAATCAATCATGATTGCTTCCTATCATCGGAAAAATGATTGAATCGATGGTCCGCGGAATGTCCTCCAATCCCGACCGATCCGAAGTGGGTTCAAATTGTTGGGAGATTTTGCATATGTCTCAGCGAGTACCGGTGCGGCTGTCACATTTCTGTCGCATTCACGCGGTCCACATCCACACCCGGAAGTTGTGGAGACGCACGTCATGAACAGGCAAATGGTGTTACATCATTGCGCGCAGTGTTCCACACCTTCACAACACAGTCGACTGACGTCAGTACAAAACATGTTACCGAGTCGGACGTTAAAAGACCGACGCTCTTGTTGTTCGCGATAGCTGACGTCCAGAATGGAAACCGGAGGGAAGAAAAGGGAAATGAACGTTGCCGAACTATGTGCAAGATTTAAGGTGTACTTTACACTTTGGACCACATCGACCGTGAAAAAAAATGAACCCAAAACTAGTAGTAGTATTCATGCAACTGCCGGTCAAGTGCACACTATGGCAGTATGAATGCAGGTTACCACATGAATAGATATTTCATGATATATGCCAAAAAAACATGTCAGGTAGTCACGTCAAGTCGAGTCAATGGATTGTTCTGTTTCAACCCAGAAGGAAATATACACTCGCCGAGCATAGTGTATGTGTGCAAAAATGTGGTGATTATTTTTTGGAGGAAACAATTTGGCACGCTTACAAACGTTTGTCAACTATTGATTAGGTAACGTACGTATGAGCTGAGCCGCTGCATAACGGCATATTTATTTGTGACTTATGGATACCAACAAACTGTCTTGACGAAAAAATGCATGTGGGTTCATCATTTGAACTAACAAAAGATAACTGTGGGTGAAAAGGTCAGAGAATCTGTTCGATTAGGTGAAAAGAGAATTAACCCAGTGTGGCATTATTTTAAAATAACACCAAGTTAATATATATTCGTTTGGACCAGAGTTCATAATATACAAATGTACTGGAATACTGTTCTGTTGGATGGTTGTCCATGTAGAGGTGGAGGGAGGGGGGGGGGTTCGTNTGCAGAGATTGCTCGGTATGAAAAATATGACAGTTATCAGATCATAGTAGTCCCGGGATAGAAAAATCAACGTATTTTGTCGTTGGGGCGTGAAAAATATGAATATTCCTGATAAATGAAATAACGCAATATTTCTATCATTACTATCACTACTATTACTATTGTTTGAAATCCACAAGCTGGTGCCGGGACGAAGATATTTATTTATTGCGAATTACGGTCAGGGTATGGGTAACTCAGTATTCATACAACAAAATGTTTCATTTGTAAGTAGTACCTCACAACCTTACTACTACTGCTAATACTACTACTACTACTACTACTATGACCACGACTACTACTCTCCAGGGTCTTCATCAGGACCACATCGCACAGCGCACAACATCACCCTTGATTCCATTGGGATTCGAACCGGCGTAGGAGCTTAGTCCGTCTAATATGCTGACCGCGCGAGCCGTCCAGGTTGATCAGCAGCTGCTGACTACACGTCAGCGCTCATCCTCTGTGGATAACCAACCAAGCTGAGATTCGAATTGTGCGCAAGGAGAATTGCAAGAACGAGTTTACCTGGAGACCAGAACTACACCGCCAACCTACACCGTAACCGATAAAAGCAACCTCCGTGATTCCATTAAATGGATCAAAAAGAATTATCATGGCGCTCATTGTGGTCACGTGGTATCCTATGTTATCACTACCCGATCGTATTGTGGCATAACTTTGAGAACCAGACTAGCAGCGGTTCACTTTGATCTCCCAGTAACCGGATCTCTGAATGAATACCGTTCAGCTATTAAGTGTATTGCATTTCTGAATATCAATCACGCTGCGCTTCATTCTGAAGTGATGCGAGGATGTTCTCACTTGTGTGTTCGTACCCGCGCGCGAGTGTGTGCGTGCACATCAGAATATTTTACCGCCCACATCGATTGATCCACCAGGCTCAGGCAGTCAGGTCAGCCAGGTGTGATGAAAGTGTCCGGCCCGGTCACAAGAGGGAACTTCGGCCACTCACATTGTGAAGTATTACCCAGAAAACAATACGGAGTGAATAACCCGCTGGACGGATTTTAGTGCCCTAGCTCACTTCAAACAAACAATTTGGATGCTTTGTTCTGTTTGGGTATCGCCTCCCGTCAGTTCAGCTCATTTCGCCAGCTCACGGAATAAGGCGTACGGGGAGCTAAGAATTCTCACTGAAACACGTAGAAAACTTTGCCCAGTGTGGTCATTAATTGCGTGAACAAAATTTTTGCGTATCAAAGGCTACACACTGGAAACTCAACTTTGTGAGGTAGGTTGGATTCGGCTGTGGAGAAGAAAACAATACGGTGCAAGTGTTTTCCTCCCCCGTTTTCTCGATGAATATGAAGAGAACGGTGTCACTGTTTCAATTCATCCGTAGTGCGTACTTATGGAATTCATTGGGATTCGAACCAGGATGGTTCACATATGATTTTCTATTGAGTCCAACTTTCAAGTAATATTTTTTGGATATTGATATGCACTAATGCAGCTTAAAGTTAAATCACTCACTTCATGACATGACACAATACAAACAATGGGGTAATAGTGTTCGGTAGGGACGCAAGTATAAGGTGATAAGAGAACCACTTCTGGTTTCATCCACTACTATTACTACTACTACTACTGTTATAAATCCACAAGCCGGTACCGGGACGAGGATAGTTATTTATCATGAATAACGGTCACGGTATCGATAAATTGGCATACATAAAACAAAAATATCTCATTTGGAACGAGTCTTCAGAATTCCCACACGTTCATAGGATAGTTATTGGGATGGTCCAACAGTAGATGCGCAATTTTTTAGTTACCATACTGAACAGCAGCAATTTGCTCCAACAGGTCTTGTTCATTTTTGACCGTTGAAAGAAACCGCCGAACGCATCCTTTCGCGTACTACTCACAAATATGAGTAGTACCTCACAGCAAGCATTACCACTCCTGCTACTAATACGCCCCGGGGTGACCTCCATCAAAACGACACACCAGATGTGTAGAACAAATCAGATTCAACATTTCAAGTTTCCCAAGAACTGTACTTTTCATTACTTAGGACCGGATGCAGGCATAATTCCGGCTCACCAGGTGTACAGTAACGGTACCCCTCGGAACGTTTCACATCGGTAAAGAGTCTGTCTTCCAAGTTTTCTGACATTCGTCGAGAAAAAGAAATACAATAGACCAACAAACTTTAATGATTGTAGTAGTAGTAGTAGTAGTAGTAGTAGTAGTAGTATTAGTAGTATTAGTAGTATTAGTAGTAGTAGTAGTAGTAGTAGTAGTAGTAATACGCACGGAATTCGGAACACGAACCACGCAGTAGGAACCGCAGTACACGAATGAAGGATCAGCTATCACGGACTGGGTTACGGAAGCCCTGGACCTCAATGGCACGAGCTCGCAATATCCCACGTGAACGAGACGCAAGGAAAAAGCCACAAAACTGGCAACTCGTAGTTCGTTTATTGGAATTAATGAAAGCAAATAAATAATATTTACAAAAGAAGATCATTGGTCATCTGGGCTTCTACCAATCATGTTGCAGTACTGCTTACGTAATTCACATACTGCATCAACCCAACCACCCTTGCCGTTCTCTGCTGACTTTATCTCATAATGATCACCTCAGGGGACATCCACTAAAGGTAAAGACCCAGAACAGCCATCTTGATTGCCGGTATCACTCGTTTGCAGTCAGAGTGTGCGGCGCATGGAATTCTCTCCCATCTGATGTAGTGTGTGCTCCTCCAGTTGAACTATTTAAATCGCAACTTGATAAAGCATTGAAACGCTTAAAATTTCAACATCCGTGAGTGATCACACACATTATTATCATTGTTATTTTCTCTTTGTGAAGTTATTCAAAACATTCTGTAAAAATCCTATGGGGCATGATAAGCTTTAGCTTTGTTAAAACGCCCATAAGANATAAGACTTTGACTTTGACTTTCTGACTCTGTCTGCACTATCTTGGATTGGCTGCAACGATCCACCAATGGCGTGTAGTCAGAAGCCGTGATGCGCACGCGCGTCATTGACATCACCTTTCAAATTCGATTGATCGCAGGGGTCCAGAAACCGTAACGCGCCGCTTCAGGGTAGGCGTCGTCACGTATGCCTGGATCACCAGAAAAACGCTGTCTATCTCGGAGCACTGCGCTAGCTGAATAGCTAGCATCCAGCTTGACGGTAGCATGTATGCATCTAACACATATGCAACTACTAATCACT
>UZAN01058114.1:0-12297 GCA_900618425.1 Echinostoma caproni
TGTGTATAAAAACTGATTGTTAACGTGAATCAATGATTTGTTAACGTAAATCAATGATCTTGTTCACCTTTTAACTGACAATAACTGAAAAATTTACCAACAATGGCGAGAGCAGCGAGGTATACAACCGAATTCGAACGTACCGCCAAGGTCAAATCGATCCTTATTTTCTGACACCTTGTCCACTTTGTGTTTCATTTGTAATTATGTTCACTGCGACCTTCAATTTCCCCCCCCCCATTTTGGGCCTCTCCTGTACGGACGATTATGTTGTACACTTGATCATGCCCCCCCCCCCCATTTTGGGCCACTCTTGTACGGAGGATTATGTTGTACATTTGATCATGCCTATGCATGCTCACGGGGCTCCGTGAATTAAACACTTATTATTATTATTATAAGAATCCAGGGTATCGAGTTTCCTCTCCACCGGGTTGCTTGCCGGGTGTGCCAGTGCAACCCCAGGTCTATCACCGTGTTAAGGAAGATTGAGGTTATGGACCCAGGTCCCGCTTGGCAGGTCAACGTACTGGAGCAGATCTTCGGTAAATTGAAATCACCCATATTAAAGACGTGGTGATAGTTCAATCTAATGACGTGCTTTTGCGTCGGTGTTGGCTGAGTTCATCGACTATGAGCAATTTGGTGGCCCATAGAGAACGCTTATCAGGCATTGCCTTTGCCGTTCAGTTTTATGACTTCCCAGATGCTCTCCGGTACCCCTTCTAGTACAAGATCCATGATCCTCACAGACCTTATCTTCCTGCTGATGTGAAGGGCACACACTCCACGTATGCTATCTGTTCTATCCTGTGGCAGGATGTCTAGTTTGGGAATTTCCAGTTCTGCATCAGATATCCCCGAGTTGGCCCAGGTCTCCGTTATACCGACCAGTAGTGGCCGGTGTTGGTCGACCTGGAGACGGAGCTACCAGAGCTTGTGTAATAGGCTTTGGCTGTTGGTTTACATACAGCCCCATGATTCTACTATCATGTTGTTGCTTGCTGCGGGCAGATTGTCTGTAGAAAAATTGGAAAAACTGCTCGCCGTCGCCGGAGGTTTTGTTAACATGCATAAGTGTGTAAGGGTTCACAAATGGCGGATATGTGCGTAATATGCACCAACTTGGTTTAGGATGCTAGCTATTTGAGCTTGCAGTGTCGAAGTCTTTCCCTTGGCATTGAGAGCGCCGCGATCGGCCATGCTACCTAGCACATTGGTTAGACGCGGGACTGGCTGTCCTTTCATGAGTGCACTTCCACGTCGTATTTCTTGGCGTTTACTTCTTGGTTTGCGTCAATGAAGATGCAGGTCTGAGGGGAACTTATTTTTCAGAGAATGTCATTTCTCAAGGACCTCTTGGGCCATTCGGTGACGAGTGTGACTCTAAGAAGTCTGGGCTGGAGTGTGTGCATCAAATGTGTTGTCCTATGCAATCGGCCTAGAGAAAGCAATCGGCCGGTGATGCCAAAACTCTCTAGTTTGTAAAGGAGAGGAATGAGTGAAACTCTGTCGAGAACTTTGGCAAAGTGCATGAAGATCGCTTGCGAAATATAACCTTCGTCATAGGCACGGGTTAAGCTATCTATTACAATCAGCATATTTGAGATGCATGACCCGTTTAAAAGGAAACCGTGTTGGGAAGCACCTATCACCCCGTTCTCAGTTACATGCCTCAGAATACGCCGTTTAAGGAGGCGCTCGAAGATCTTACTGGGACTGCTGGTAGGGCTACTAGGCCTATAGTTGGTAGGCAAGTCTCGATGGTTTTTTCTATAGATAAGGATAACATTTGATCTCTTCCAATGCTGTGGAAGGGTTCCCGTGTCCAAGCACTTTTAAACATTTGGGCATATGTGGCCGCCAAGACATCTGCAAATTCTTTCAGTATACGCGGGTGGATTTCATCCTGACCCATCAAGCTGAAGGCGTTCATTCCTCTGAGTTGTTCTTTCATTATCACCAGTTATGACGAGGTCTAGCAGTAAACAGGATTACCCGTTTCCGAATCTGGTTGGGCTGTTGACGTGCTTAGACCATGACATCCCTGTGACCAGGTCAACCTTTTAAAGGTATCATCCGGAGCGTGAAGTCTGCGCCAATCTATTCCCGGGGCTTTGAAGTTTCCAGGTATTATGTGTGCATGGATCTTAAGCTATTCATTTGCTCCATGAGAAGTTGTGATTCTAGCCCGCCACAGCAGGGTGAGAAGTAGTCTATTTTAGCGGGTTAGAGGAATTTGGACCCAGAGGTAGTCTATGAAAGGGATGGAAGTAAGTGATAGAACTATCACTTGGGGGAGGTGGTCACTCGTATAGAGAATCACACCGTATGCTCGACCCCTCGTTGAGTCTCCCCGGATCAATGAGTTACCTGCAATGGATACTTGGCCATCGCTGCTTATTGGAGTCAGCCAGCTTTTCGTGAGGGCTAAAAGATGGGGTTTCTTGTCAGCCACTAAATGTTTGACTTAGAGTATCTTGTTTAGGATACTGAGACAGTTAGTGGAACCCACTCAAGAGAGATTTTAGTAGAAACAAGTTTTGAGGGGGCTCTAATTTGGGCAGCATGTTTGTGAGAAGTGAACTGCAAACAGGGTTGGGATTGCGGAACCTTCTGCGGCATAATTGCCTTGGCCTGTTGAAGAGTTCAGGATGACGAGTAAGGTGGGATGTAGGGAGAAAATGGACAGTATGCGACCCCCTACGGGAGTGCGTGAAGTATCCATTTTTCATACAGGGATACGCATTACGGAAAAACGGAGATTGTGGTGCTAACGACTCGCCTGGAAAAAGTGATACGAGGAGTTTGCCGAGTAAACCGTTTCTGTACGGCTTTGGATTGAGAGCCTTCTTGGGTTAGCCTTGTAAGGGGACTAAATGTGTGGATGTTAGCGCAACCACTTTGATGCCGTTTCTAAGGAAAATTGGGAAACAGTGTCCCAAAATGCGTTTAGCATCTTTTCAAGGTATGCACACTACCACAGTTGACTAATGTAACGCTTCTTCAACCGACAGTTTTGCAACAGTGGTTTTCTTTTCTTGCCTGTTGATTTTCTATAAGTTTCCTGGCAGATCCATTCAAGATGGACGTGCTCGTCAAATCACAGATCAGAAGCACTTTTACCCCACGCTGGTGACTAGCATCAGGACGGATTCAGTTTCCAATCAGTCCCGTATAATCGAGGACTATAAGGACATGATTAAATAACAATGGCATACTTAGCAGAACCAACAAGGTCCAAGTATCAAGCGGCAACTCAGCCCCTCGATCAGGCCGACCATTGCGCGCGCGGTTTGAAATTTGGAGCGGGAAGACGCGTTGATTAAAAGGTCGTCATAAAATCGGAGGGAAGACCGACTTGAACCCAAAAAGTTTGAAAAAAATACAACGGACGACATCATGGCAATTCACCATACCCTCCAACACGACGATGCGCGTAGTCTGCATTTAGAAAACTCTACTGGTCGGTATCTGGGTGGCTAGACCGCAGTGACGATACATACTCCAAGTGAGCGATTGGCAGCAAACTGTATTGTTCAGAGGTAACCCAGTTTATTTTACCTTTATTAATTGACTATATTCTACTAATCTATAATACTGTAGCATGAGTTCTTTGCACCCGGTAGCCTAGCACTGTTTGTGTTTCATTCACACTTCAGCGTATCCATACCCAGTTTCATAGGATCATTGCTGACTTCATGGCTGTCACGTGTAAGAAACCAGTGAGAACCGTGGCACCAGCAAAACAGGTGACCACACTCTTTCCTTGTGGGAAGGTAGGGTGCTCTGCTGGAGTCAAGGAGAGCATACGGTGCGACGCGTGCCACAGTGGGTTTCATCTCAAATGCAGCCAACTTTCAGCCAAGGCAGCCGGCTTCTTCTCGGAACGTAAGTTCCTGAAGTGGAGCTGTAGTGGATGCATAACATCCATGAAGAAGAAATCTAGTATCCCTCACGTATCCTACCCTATTTGTGCAATGTAAAAGAGGCGAACGTCCAGCAGGCTCCGGGCGAAGAGGTAAAGGTGACCAAATCGAGCTTAGCGCTCAAGGTAATCCCACCACCACCCAAGGACACAAATGCATTGCCAAACAGGACTAATAAGAAAAAAGATCCAGAAAAAGCCCATCCTGTCACCAACAAGACCGATTGCAGAAGGAGGAAGCTTAGCGAAGTAAGCTCACCCAACTCCGATCAGCATAAATTATTAGTTCCATTTAAAGGTTCAAACTCACCTCCCATAAATCTTTCCGGTAATGTTCCAAGCCCATGCAATAAGGGACCAGCACCAACATCCGAGTGGTACCGTAAGAGAATAAACGACCACGAGGCTTCAGTAAATCGATTAACTACAATCACTAATTCACTGGCAGCGTCTTAAGAAAACTAAAAGCGAACGTGGGTATAGCTTTCGGAAGAAACCGCAACGTGGTGATAAGGGGTCTGGCTGAACCACATTGTCGTGAAGCGCGCAAGCGCAAACACGACCTACTCCACCAGGTACTTAATATCTTATGACTTGCTAATATCCCAAGGTATGTCCATATCAAACGAATCTTGCGCCCGGGGAAATGGAGGGAAACCTCTCACGTTGTCAGCGAAGGTAAACCAAGACCAACGCTAGCAGAGTTTCAAAACCATGGATACCGGGATCCCATGTTAGCAGCAACAGGCCACGTGCAGCTCTTGACAAAAGGCAAAATCACCGTTGTCTCCGATTATGCGAATAGCTGGAAGAGTGTAGCTATTGTGCCATCACCCTCACCAAACAGCGCCAGGCGACTGATCGTAAGGGTGCAACCTTCCACTCGGAAAATTTCACCGAGCCTTAATGCCCGCACACCCAGGCTCTCGACAAATGAGTCGGCATTTTCGTTAAACCATTTCGACACCGAAACAGCAACGTCGAAATCGGTGCCTGCTATTGCCGTAACCTCAATCTGCACATAGGAAGGATTCTACCATCGAGACAAAAAACTCGGCGGGAACCCATGAATAAGCCCTGGGTGCAGTCTTTTACCGCTAAGGGAGCACACGGTGCAGATATTGGATGTTCTCTACACTAATGCCTGCAGCCTAATGAACGAGTGGCCCGACATACCAGCGGAAGCAGGGACGGCCACTTGCATAGCAGTCACTGAAACGTGGCTGAAACCAGACTTCAACGCATCAGGATTACACCCACCAGGATTCATGGCCTATTGATGAGATCGCACTGACGGTCGCATCGGTGGTGGTTCCCTAATAGTCGTAGCGGAACACCTAACACAAGCGGCCGCAACCAACCTGGGGACAGCATACATCCAATCCACCAGGTTCTTGCTAAAACAGCCCCATAGCGAAGTAGCAATAATTTGCACATACCGTAGTCCTCGGTCCTCCCCAGAGGAAGATGACTAGTTGATCGCCTATCTAAGGCAAAAAGTGGGTCAAGCCAGCAGGGTTCTGCTTTTGGGTGACCCAAATGCTCCTGATGTCGAACGGCAGATGGAAGACGAACCACCACCAGTTTCGGAGAGAAATTGCTTAACTTAATGCTCAACTCAGCCCTGATTTAACACATCAAACACCCAACAAGATGGAAACCAGGTAACTCACCTAATACTCTGGACCTATTATGCACCAAGGGCGTAACTGAAATCTTGAACTTAGAACTAGGATCACCGCTAGTCAGGAGTGATCACGCAACTACTCTCTTCCGTTATGCCTGTCGTCTACGAGCCCCGAGGCTAGAAACCAGGCGCTGCTACAGAGCATTAGACACTGGGGGTCTCCTCTTGGCTGCGTCACAACTCCAATGGCCGGAATATGCGACAGATGTCCATGAGACTTGGGACTGAATTAAAACGAACCTTATCTTGTTGGCCGGTGCCTTTGCGGCATTGCTTCCGTATGGTTGAACCAATAGGCCACTGTGAAGGTCTCGACGGTTAGCTAAATTGCCGAGTAGAAACCGGGCAGCCTGGAAGGAGCGCAAGATCTACGATAAGGCCCAGTCAGACTCAAAGAAACGCTATGAGCTCACACTGGCACAGAAACGTAAGACGTGCCCGAAGGCATATTATTGTTATGTATAGTCGAACGCAGCCACTAGGGAGGCTATCGGATGTAGTCGCGACGCCGGTGGCAACCAAACGCTCACTAGCTTCGAAAAGGCTTCCGCTCTACAATAACATTTCGAAGAGTCGTACACTGTGAACCTGGGCCATACCCTGTCGGCTCACAGTATCATGACGGAGCGGTCTATGGATAAACTCCCAATCAAGCCACAGGAAGTGGAAAAAATATCGAAGCGTTAGGGTACAGATGACATACACCCGGTGATTCTAAAACCACTGAAAGGTATCTTAGCACGCCCATTAGCCAGTCTATTCACCAAGTCGCTCGAGACAGGCACCCTCCCAAGTGACCGGAAAGTGACCATAGTCACCCCTATCTATAAGGGGGGCGAAAGATATGGCGCCTCAAACTATGGACCGGTGAGCTTGCTTTCAGTAGTACCAAAGGTTATGGAGAGAGTGATTCATGAAAAATGACTAGTCATTTTACAGCGAACAACTTACTGACGGAAGCTCAGCATGGGTTCAGACGGGGTAGGTCCTGCCCAGAGGTCCTTGTCCCTTTGTACCAAGCTTTTGTACGACCCCACTTAGAGTACCGTGTCCAAGCGTAGGCGTCAGTATTACTGTGGGACAAACTGATCCTGGAGAAGGTGCAACGCTGTTTTACGCGGATGGTCCCTCTCCTAAAGAGACTAACATACACTGAAAGGCTGCGAGCACTGGGTCTGTTCTCCCTAGAACGTCGTGTACCTAGAAGTGATCTAATTGAAACCTTTAAAATCCTCAAGGGTTATTCGCAAGGTACGAGAAATCTATTTGAGCTAGATGAGGACCAGACAAGGCCTGATCACAGCCTCAAACTGAAGAAAACCAAGGGTACACCGAACGATCAGGGCCAGCTTCTTCTCAATGCGTACCATCAATAGCTAGAACGAGCTGACAAATGAGATAGTCAACTGTGGCAACGTGCATGCCCTGAAGAAGATGCTCGATGCATCGTGGGACAGGCTGTTACCCGAATAGCTCTAGAAACAGCATCAAATGGGTCACGCTAGCAGCCATGCATCCAGTCCCCTTGCAACTTATCTTTACTCTCCATTTAATTTAATTTCCAAGGTGCCTATTTCCCTTCTACATCCCAATTTCTCAGGAAAAGTAATTTTCCATTCTCGCAGTCTTTTTCTTTCATGGGTCACATGAGCGGGAGTGTTGTAAGCTGTTGCATTGTCCCTGAAACTATCTCTGATATCGTTCGGTTACCTATGGACCCATCAGCAGTGAAATCCTTTTGCAGGTCTAACCTTGGAAACATTTGGAACACAAACGACTATCGAAACACCGTGTTGTTCACCTTGAGCTAACTTGGTGCAAGAAACTGAACTCCATCTAGCTTTGCCACAGATTCCGTGTCCTGTGCTGTCCTAAATTACTACAAACGCTAGGCCACCGTTATGCTTTTCCTTCTAACACAATGTTCAATGTTCAGTGTTCTTCAATTAGAGGCAGAGGGTAATTTCCCGTATGAGCCTCATCACCACAGACTCGAAGATCTCATTCATGATAGATCTGCATACCACATTGTTCGCAGGACGCTGTCGAGCTTCCTCTTGAACATCTTATCACAAGAACCCTTCTTCTCTACCGGGTACAATCAAGTGCACCGTCGAGATTTAGCATGTATCGCTATTACTTGGCGATAGCGATCTTCTACAAAACATTTATTCAATAGATATAGCAACTTGGGCACTTAAATAATTAAGTTTTTCTTTAACTATTATCGTGCTTTTAATGAACTCCAAAAGACCTCACTGGCACAATTCCCCTCTGTGAGCTCTGTATCGCATGCTTCTTTTGCACTGATCAGATCTACTTTCTGGTTTCTGTTGCCGTTACTAAAATAACAGCCAAGGCATAGCCGAACTTACTTCCAACATTCGGCGAATTTCAGAATATAACGTTTCCATTATTGTGATACTTGGTTCTATTTTCTCTTGGAAAGGATGTCCAGAAAGACCGTGAGCAAACAGTGTCAGGTTTTGACGAAAATCAGCAACCCCGCAAACAACTAGCTCACGTCTTTTGGAACTCATCAGTTGTGATGAGTTCGTTTCACAGTTGTGGAAACTTGGAACCGCCTTTTATTCGTTAAGAACATTTTAGCGATCTTTTTCAGTATTGTCACTTAACCATTGTTGGTATACAACCTGTACTTTTTTTTAAACAGTCAATTGGAATGGTAAATGGTCTATACGACTATTCGTTGCTTGTTCTTTAAGTATTTATTAGATTTGTCCGACAAACTTGCTTCCTTGGTGGCCGCCACTTTCCAACCTTCTTCCTCTGGGCATTTAACCCTGGGGCGTGATTCTCAGACCTAGAATCACAGTGTGCAACTAGAGACAATAATTCTCCAAAGTCAAAGTTCTCCGTTGCCAGAACATCTAGTAGCCGAGGTTTTGGATATAGTTTTAGAACCCCTCGAAGATGGACCTTTCGAAGCCTTACGAGATGCTATACTAGAACGCCCAAGAAGCTATACAAAAGAGCATATCCGACGTATGCTTCAGGACATGCCTTTGGGTGACCGTACACCTTCGCAGATTATGTGCAACGAAATGGGCAACATTCCCACATAAGTTCCATTGGCCCTTGCAAGCACGGTTATTTGTAAAGAGGAACTATTTTATCCTATGTACAATACATTATAACAACTCTATTGAATCAACAATTGAAATTACTTTACAACCCGGAGGAATGATTTTAAATCAGGTTTCATAACAATAATTTATGCTTGATAGCTAACTCAGTGAATTCGAGAAATGTCATTCTCATCAAGATCAACCTTGAAATCAATATCCGTTTTGTGCACAACTTTGCCCGTTTCTATTGTTATCAGCATAATGAAGCAAGCAGCGCTTGAACCAAAACGTTCTCGTCATATCAGTGAAGAGTAAATATATAGAATTGCGAGAACACACAAACTGGGATTTTCTGTATCAAATCTTGCCCAATTCGTTAACGTTAACAAAAGCACGATTTACAGGATAATCTATAGAAAAACAGTAAACAGAACAGCTTGTGGATGCCGTGAACCGAGTGCATCCAAACAGGGGATGAACTAATTCGTATTAATATAAGAGAACGTTGCAGAAAATCGTTGTTATCTATCCAACGAGAAAATCCTTCACACCATTCATACTACAATCTGCAAAGACGAATAAAGAAATTTAAAATGCTTCACCTTTCGGCTGACGTGAAGTCAGCACTGAACGTATTGACCTGCCAAAAATCTAAGGTAACCAGAAGCATCAATATCTTTCTCATTACCTTTGCCACTCCCGATGTTAGGTTTGGTCACGTACGCTTAGATATAGATGAACTTTTACCACCATCGCAAGACTTCACTTACCTTCTAACCTGCGTGGATCGTTTCAAGCGTTGGCCGGAAGCAGTTCCAACCAACGATGTCTCGACCAAAACCGCGACCAAGGCGTTCGTCGAGCGTTGAGTGGCGAGTTTTGGGTGTCCTACTACGTTGACTATAAGTCAAGCAAATCGCATTTGAGTGGCACGTAACCAACATCAACACAAATGCCAGAATAAAACATGATTGATTGATAGTGTTCTACGGTATTAGAACAAAGAATTCGGAAAAAAATATACAACAACAGAATGAGAATAACTAAAGTGAAAGATTCATAATTTCAGAGGAAAAGCTGCAATCTAGCCAAGACAGTGATAAAGAAGGACGGCAAGTGGCTTATAAATAAACTGTTTCGAAGATCAATACAGATGGAATGTCCTCTATGAACAAGGAATAATGGGCTTCGGGGCTTTACTGCGAACAGATTATCTGGTTTATAATATTTATTTAATTTGTAGTTATTTGAAGTTACTCTCACCGTTCGGTGAGAGTGCTCATGTATGCATGAGACTTACATCCTGCATGCAGTATCCGAAAGCTATTGTCTGAAACATTGGAGCCATGAACATAGATATCCTTCGTAGTAGAGCTGCCCAACTAGCCTAGGACGACGAAGTAAACAGTATGGATGGGTTGTGGGGAGTATTTAAGACATTGCTGCACATACTCCAAGAAGACTTCGCGCCGTTGGAACCCAGACGGTATCTAACCAAACCGAGTTGATGGCGTGCGACCATCAAGCCATTAAGCGTAGGAACCGAAGCTGTCACTTGTACAAAGTTTTGGAAGCCGCCTACTTGGAAGCGCTACACAGTCCTCAGGAACGCAGTGGTCGACATGGTGCAAACAGCCGAACACTACTGTAAGTGTAGGCTGGCCAAATGCGCCAAGGGCAAACCTAAGAAAGATTACGGGTTTGTGCAATCCAAAGTAGCACTCAGGGATGGCTTGGGGCCGCTGAAGATCGAAGTAAATTCATTGNCGGACACACTGAGTCTCTACTTTGGCAGCGTTCATCGAACTGACGACGGTGCGCTCATAACCTGGAACCCGGCAACTCTTCCAGTAGTTATAGACGATTTGCGTCTAACGAAGGATATGGTTAGCAACCAACTAGAGGGCTCAAATATGAACACGTCGGCTGGACCTGATGGTATTCATTCAGCCATTGTGAAACCATTGGCGTACATTCTTGCTGGACCATTGTGTCAACTGTTTAGGCTAAACCTAAAACAAGGTATTCTACCACGGGACTGGAAAACAGCCGCTGTGGTAGCCATACATAAAAGAGGGTCCAGGTCAAATGTGAGGAACTTCAGACCCGTAGGCCTAACTACCATATTTTGGAAGGTGCTGGAAAGGATTATCAGGGCCCATACTTGTAAGCACTTAGTGTATCATTTTTGGCTGTTTCTTTCTCAGCACGGGTTCCTGAAAAATAGGTCGTGTCGCACCAATCTCTTGTGCTTCTTAGATGCAGTAACTCGCAGGTTGGATGAAGGTGAAAGGGTGATGTGCTACCTTGACTTCAGTAAAGCGTTCTACTCCGTGAACTATCCATCCGTGAACCAGCCTACTGTTAATCAATTTGAAAGCCGTCGGCATAGAGGTACAGATTGTTGTCATGCCGAACTACCACTGAGCCTGGTATAACGATGTGTTTCCCAGCGATTCCAGTAAAAAGACAGTGTGAGCCTTTATTGGTAGCACCAGACTAAATGTGGTCGTGGTCAAGTAAGGAGTAAAACGTGTGGTATTTATGGGGTTTTTCACTGTCCAGGTATTTGTCCGGAATGGGAATTACGTGGGTGGCGATGGAAGAATTGCTAGAAATCAGGTCACCGTGCTCTATACTGTTACTCTGACGCCCACGTATCCAGTACGATAGAGAAAATACCGACACGTTCAAACGGCCGCGACTGATTTCAATCCGGTTCTGATTCATACCGCGAGAATTCTCAGGAGAAGGTTAGGCTTCTACTGACACAAATATATGGCAGGATATCTGACTCCCTAAGTAGACGTATTTTCTACGTAAGAGTAGGTAGTTACGATTCCAGTCTGAGGAACATCACTAGTGGAGTATCCCAGGGATCTATATTGGGACCCATCTTATTCTTAGTGTTTAAAAATAACCTCAACGTTCTAGTCACCTAGCTTCTTCTTCGCGGACGATGTGAATGTTGTAGGGTCAAAGAGGTGAAAGGATCTGGCCAGAGATATTGCTGAAGTCCTAAGTTGAGCCCTCAAGTGGGACTTGCCACTGAATGCCGGTAAAAGCCACCTACTGTCACGGACCGTATAGGTTATCACAGTCGGTCACGAGGTAGGTCCCTCCACTATGGAGGCGAAGGAAATATAAAAGGTCCAGGTCTCAGATGGTTGGATCACTGTGCCGAAGAAGCGCAGAAGGATAGGGGTGAATTATTTAGAATAAGTTCAGCGTTTTCATGTCGTAAACCTGAGGTACTCATACCTCTGCATAAGACTATAGTCCGACCCCACCTGACGGATTGTGTCTGGGTATGGTCACCGTTCTTCAGAAAGGATACCGCCTGTTTATAGCGTGTAAAACGGCAACGAGAATGATTGAGGGTCAGCTGGGTTAAGACTATATGCAAAGGTTTCAGGAACTGGTACTCTTTTCTTTGGAAAAAAGAAGGTTCAGGGGAGATATGACAGAAACCTTTAAGGTCATGAAAGGTTTGTCTGGCGTTATACCAGAGAACTTGTTCAAGGATGCGCTAGATTCCCGTACAAGGGGGCACGAAATGAAGCTAATCAAGGCCTGGCCTCGATTGATCGCCT
>UZAN01058115.1:0-10845 GCA_900618425.1 Echinostoma caproni
CAAGACATTCATCACTGCATTCTAACGTTCCAATGCCCTCTCTTGATGCCCTTTGGGATTGGACGTAAGCATAGAACCTCTTTTGGTTCTGTTTTACTTTTATTGCAATCCCATGTTCATAGTCATACCTGGGTCTTCGCTGCATAGCCTGCGCATGGTTTCTTGCTGCTTTGTAGCTAGTCCATGCCTGATACGAATTGAGCCGTTTGAAAAGCGCCCACTTTCTACTCCTTGTGGCCAGAGCCCTGTCTAAACATGGTTTCCACCATGGAGGCTGTTGATTGAGTCTCCTAGGCCTCAGGGGTGCAAACGTTTTGGTGAGCCTCAGTAAACTATCTTTGATTGCAGCTCATCTCTCTTCGATGTTAGGATCGGCGGTTGACGGTTCCCCGCCTAAACCTAACGCTAACTCTCGAAGACTCTTTTCTTGTACACTCCCATACAAGCAAACCATTGCGATTTTAAATGAAGGACCGCATGGTCGCTTCTGCCTAGGGGACCTCTACCCTGAGACTAACGACATCTGACCTTGCTCGAGATATAGCTAAGTCAAGGATTGAAGGCCTCTGGTTGAAGGGGAACCGAGTGGGTCCCCTTACATGCTGCACAGGCACATGCGAATGGATCCACTCCAGTAGCGCCCACTCCGCAGTTGCTCCAGGAGCTCTTTCTTCTTCTCAAGCTGTTTCAGGAAGGTTTAGATCTCCCACGATGAGGAATCTATGGGCCCTTCGAAGCACCTCTTGTAGGATACGCATCAGTTCATTATCCTCAGTCACCGTTGAATTTGGTGCCCTATAAGCGCAAACAATACCTATAGGTTTCGATCCAACCCTTAAGTGGCAAGCAGTAACCTGAATATTGAATGTAACCAACTGCAGTGGCCACTCCCAGTGGTGACAGGTATTCCGCACCGGTAAGAGGACTCCACCCCCTTGTCTCCCGTCGACCCTATCCTGTCTACATTTGGTATACTCCTTCAAACCCAGGACCATATCTTTACTATTTAGCCAAGTCTCAGTGACACCAATGGTCTTTACGCGCGGTTCGAATTTCGAAGCGACGAAGATCGATTGAATTAGGTGGATCGTTCCTGATTAGCATCGAACATTCCTGAGAGGTTCGCTTTATTCAGGTCAACCGTAGCAGGCAATTATTTCAAACAGGATAAATTGGGAGTCTTTCCGACATGAGTATTGACGATAAACATAGGTGGATTAACGATGAGCCCAAGGAGTTACTTAGCAGTCTGTGACGATCTATTCAGGGTAAGCCTTTTCCACACGTTCTGTTTAGGTACTGCTAGTCAGCGACCCAACGGGCTTTCCTTTTCCATTCGCTAGAGGTTATTACTCATTAGGTTACCTCTCACTCTACCCCATTCAAATGTTCTCTGCCGCACTCCCGCAAAATCGTGAGAATGGCTAGTCACATCTCTATTGGGTCATTCTTGAGTACCAGCAAGGGTGGGTTGGAAAGTGTTCCAAGGCAGTAAAAAACAGGATCTCCTGCGACACCTGCGACACCTGCGACCGGTGGTTTCATCTTGCTTGCAGTACGCTTACGCTCCACGCTTACCGACTGATCCTAGATAATGCGGAGCTTACATGTTTTTGTTGTGACTGCTCACAGTTAATTATACATAGTCGCACTTCAGAGCAACAGCAAACCGACGATGACAACAGAATTGGTGATGATACAAGATAGACGAAATAGAATCAAGGAAATGTCAGGCGACAAAATGCCTCAAGTTAGAGGCAAGTTAGGGCAGGTTTGGTAGCGCTGGAGGTAAAATGAGGTCGGAACTCTGGCGACTCCAAACAGACATGAATGCTGGGACAGCCAGTCTGTTCGAGATCAGGAAGGAGGTGATCAACATGACTTCCCAGATAAAAATCTGGGCCTCGAAATGGGCATCGCAATAGGCAGACAGAGAAATATAGTCATCAAAGGAATGGATGAACCTCTCTGCAGCAGTGTCAGACTGAGAGAAAGGGATCTGAGACATCGTGTCTCCAACCTACCTAGACATGTGGGAATCCCGGCCCATACACTAATCAAAAGAATTTTCAGGCTTGGGAAGTGGTCTAACGCGCAGGCGAGCACAGCTCGTATCCCAAAGCCAGTTCTCGTAAAATTTGGCAATGAGAGATTCCGGGATGCATTCCTGGCGGAGGCGGGTATAATAAAGAGTCTGACGAACGGGAAGGTAGGCGTTGAAACGCATAATACATCTATGTGTGCTGGCCTTCGCCAACATTCAGCAACAACTAACAGGACATTACGATTCCCGGGGTAACTCACCCCGGATAGAGATTAGTGGAAGGCAGCATCAATCAGCGGCACTCGCTGCTCAAAATATCCACATCCACTCCCAGGTCTGACTCAGCTACATTAACATTATCACCAACAGGACACAGTCGCAAAGAACAAGACCCAGAGCCCACGCTAGTAGGAGGGATGATAATGCTCACAGCTGCTCGAATGGACAGGCCAGATGATGTACCTACTCAGTGTGAGACTAGTAAGGAATTGTGGGTTACGGTAGCCCGTAGGGCTAGTGTAGCCGTCATCCTGTCCGCGGTGCCTCAGCGACTGAGAGCCAAGAGCATGCCGTCGATAAAAGATGGAGAGAGCGCTCAGGTGGGTTTCCCCAGTGCGCTTTAGACACCTGTGGCACAAATCCGAGGATGGGGGCTTGGTCTGGGGGGTTCTCGGTATTCTACACGAACGCCTGCAGCATAGGCAAGAAGTGGAGAGAACGAACGGCCGAAACCGTAGGAACAGACTGTATTGTGATTGCCCAGACATGACTACACGAGGTCATCACAACGGAGAGCCTGCAACCCACCGGGTACTGCGCTTACAGGTCTGACAGGGGAGACGGTAGGAGTGTAGGTGGCATATTGCTCCTTGTATCGGACAGCCTAGATCAGTCTGAGGGCGAACACATGTCCACGCCGAATATCCAGGTGTGCTCATGCAACATGCAATCCCCGAACTGAATAGTGACTGTAGTAGGTATCTACTAGGTACCACTCTCAGATGAGGAGGAGGATGTCCAACGGCGCGAATATTTGACCAGAGTAAACAACCAGGCGGAGCGGATGGTCATCATAGGAGATTGCAACTCCGGAGGTAGACTTGGAAAGTCTGTGGGCCCCACTCTCTGAATTTGGTAGAAAACTAGTGGACCTGATGACAGTGCTAGCCCTGGTGCAGCACGTCAACCAACCCACTAGATGGCTGGAGGGGCAAAGGCCCAGCATGTTGACTTAATTCTGACCAAGATGCTGCATGATTTGGAACAGCTCGGGGTTTCTGCTCCCCTAGGGTAAAGAGACCATAGAGTACTTAGGTTTCACATCAGGGGACATCCTCCCTGGTTCCACACAGGAGGGACTATAGGAAACTAGATGTACCGGCGCTCAGGCAAGCAGCAGAGGCAACTCAGTGGTTAACAGACGGCATCCTCTCCGTGCAGCAGTAGTGACAAACATTCAAGAACAGCATCACCCAGCTCACGGATATTTTGGCTCCCCTACGAAGGGCCAGAAGCGGGGGCCGGCGGNCCGGCGGCCTTGGAAACAAAAATGTAGTCAGGGCAAAAGCTATAAAGCGGATGGCACGGACCTGCCTCGCTAGTAGGGGAGATCATCGTCAGCATTTGCATTATCTGGCGGCGAGAGAAAGAGTACTTAGGATACAGAGACACTGCCAAAGGGAATATGCAATGCTAAACTGCGACCAAAAGCCTACTAAAACTATGTGCAATTAAAGGCCCGCTCTCGGGTAGCGGTGCGAAATGTAGTAAATGCAGAAGACATTAGTGCGGCCACCAGCAAAGAGAAGGCCGAAGTTCTAAAGGGCTTCTTTGAGAAAGTCTATATAAAGGACTTGGGAAAGCCGTTGTCTGACCTACTGGGAAGGCTCCCGGGGTAGCGTATGGCTCTGTTTGTCTTAGAGGCAAAGGAGGCAGAAGCAGCGCTGAACCATCTAGACCAGAACAAGGCCGCAGGCCCGGATGGGCTGCATCCAGCAATCCTGCGGCCCACTGCGGACACATGGGAGCTACCACTTAACGCCAGCAAATGCAGGCACATGCTGCTGAACAGAGGGGCGGCGGAGGTGCCTAAACTAGGCGCTGAGGCGACGGACGCTATAGAATCTACCGATGGGGTCAGGGATCTAGGGGTGCTGACACACTCATCCTTTAAACCCTCAACGCAATGCACGGCAGCCGCAGCCAAGGACAACAGAGCCTTATCCCAAATCTGCCGAACGGTATCATCGAGGAAGGCAAAGTACTCTTGCCACTGTATAAGGCTTTTGTGCGACCCCATCTGTAGTACTGTACCCAGGCGTGGGCCCCTCCCCGAGTAAGGGATAAACAACTGCTTGAGGCAGTGCAAGGAAGGTCACCCGAACGATCAGAGGACTGCAGGGAAAGTCATACAAAGAAAGCCTAGCGGCCCTTGCACCGCTGTCGACTGAGCGGTGACTTAATTGAGACGTTAAAACAACTCAAAGGACTGTCAATGGCAGGTAGATCGTTGTTTACGTTAAATCTCAGTCAAACCCTCAGAGGGCATATCCTAAAGCTAATGAAACCACGGGCCAACGGAAATGACAGGGATGCAATTTTTCTCCCACCGCATGGTTAACGCATGGAACAAGCTTCCATCCACAGTAGTAGCAGCAACTTATGTTCTATAATGCAAACGGAGACTAGACAACTGCTGGAACGAGGTTTTTTCAGAGTATGACTAGCACAAGTCTCAGTCACTATCCACATACCTTTTATGTAGCCGTTTGTCTATTTCACCATCACTCTTTTACATCACACCTCACAAAACTACTACATCTTTTTTATCAGCCTCCGGGAAGCTACCATGGCAGGAGTAGCAGTCCGCTGAGGTACGGTGCCTATCAAATAATTAAGACTGCTGATTCCCCGAAGGCGATCCTGTTCTTCATCTCTTCTCTTCTAGGTACAACATCAAACACACAATTGTGGAACCACCTGGCAGTCACAGCACGGTGGGGACCACCAGCTCACAGGTGCAAGAACCTGGACGTCGACTGGCCGAAGCCTAAAGACCTGTAACCTGACCTAACTTGATCTGCTTCTGCTGTCCTGGTCTTACCTCTCCCCATTTGTCCCGGAGGCTGCAGGCACTTGTATGCCAGAGAGCCACATCAGGGGACCTGGGCTTTATTTTGCTCGGACCGTTTCCTTTTGGGGTGCCCTCGGGCGTAAGACCCGAGGGAGAGTCAAGTGTTTTGCTTTAAGGGAGGGTGATTTCGGTGTCACTGTCACAACCCATTTAGTGCTGTCAGTACTAATTCTGATGTCCTCGACGCTGAAGTTGTACTTTACTCCATCTCCTGAGGGAGACGGCGACTGACCTTTCCATAGTGCACTGATAGCCTAAGCCTTGTTGTCGGCGTATTTGCAACAACATTTATCCAACTGGCCGACCTAGGGCTTTGAGTGTTTGAAATGACTTTCTTCACCGAAGCGGGCACGATAAACAGACCGTTTTTTATCGGAGCCTCGCGCGTGCTTTTGCTCTTTTCTCTTTAATGAAGTCGTTGCTGCGCATCATTTATACTAGTTTTATCGGGCTTTGTTTTGTTTGAACGATGACAGCCCTTCTTTGGCTCCTTGCTATTTGTGGCGCCTCTCAGATGGCTATTTCACAACTTTAGGCGTAGAGCTACCTGGCAGTACCCTATCTACGCTTTGTATTTGTATAGTCGGTCCTGTTGCTGGTACGGTCAATGGTACCCAAGTTCTTTTCACCCCAATCCTTCGTGGCTTTTGTGGGCCCGAGGCTACAGTAACCCTGGGTGCTTGAAAGCCAGAGCCAGGTGTGGCCCTCACACGACCACCTGTGACGGTGTCTACTTTCACTGCACGCGATAGCGCAGCGTCTTTCATAGACATACTCGGAAAGGCTACAGACAGCGGCCTTGGTCCAACTGCTTTAACGCCTTTCCATATACTTTTGCGGTAGCACTTGAAAATTGGAGTGTTTGTGGGCATCCCAATAATTCTGAATGTCTTGGAGGCTGCGCCGATCGGATTCCTTTCTCGCCCTATTTTCGCGGATATATGATTCACTCAAATTATGAAAGACTAGGTTTCGCATCCTACCTAACATCATTTGAGTGGAATTTTTTACCATGGATAAACTGTGCCCTAAGAAACTCTCTTGAGGATTCGAAGCTGGTACGCCTGAAGGATCTAACCATTTGTGGACAATCCATTTGTGATTCCTACTCCGTAATGTAGTCCAAAATCAGGACTACGTGATCTTTTTTTCCGAGAGGTAGAAGGTGATTTACCACGTTGATCTGGTCGTCTTCATTCGTTATAATCATATCTAGCAATGAAGGACCTTGACCCGGACGAAACCTCGTAGGCTAATCTACTTGTGGAGTCCAGGAAGTTTCTTACACTATATTGATAAGAGGACGACAAAAAGAAAGGTCAGAAGAATATGCAGAATTTACTCGATACACTAGTCAGGGAGATAGGACGGTAGCTTACTGGAAGGAATCTACTAGCTTTTTTGTAGATGCGGAGTGAGCTTCGGCTTTCCAACGAGGAGGATTATTCCCTTATTCATATAGCGTTGAATAGTCGGGTGTATGGGTCAGCTGAGATGTTCAACCATTCTTTGGATTACTAGGGTTTTCCTTATCGTTTATTTTCTTGCACTGGTGAGCTCCAAGGATCTTCCGGTGTTGCGAAATTATGATGAAACGGTTCATTATCAATAGTGTACACTTAGAGGGGCGACTAGGCGAGGACCCTTATTCACAGCACCCCACTCTGTGGGTGATTGTGCAGTGCTGTGTCGCACAATGGCCCCTTAGATTGGAGAGTCACACCAAGAAACGTGATGCCCCTGAGGATAAAAGATATTAAGTGAAAAACGACAATCTGGCCTAATTAGAGAGGTGAAGAGAGGAGTTGGAAGCGGGGGATAAGAGGACCATTCGGATGATTAGCGGAGGGGAGGGAAACGGGCTCAAGGCACTTGACACGTTTACTCTCCTCCGATGAACAAGCTACCCCCTTAAGTTATTCAAACAGTTTTGAATTCTGCCACTGACGTGGCTGCTATGGCTCCATTGAGCAGTATATTCCAGTCATTCACGACTTAAACCGGAAAGGATGTGGCCCTCCGTCGATAATTGACCCTTTTCTTTGCCAGTTTCAGTGCATGCCCCTGGTGTGAGGTGGTTTCAGTTAGCTTCGGAAGCATATGGGAACTACCTCCTATATCTGTAATCCTTTAAATGATCTTGAACGCCTCGATGAGATTGACTCTCCTCCATCTCTCCAATAGGAAGAGGTGCAGCACCTCCAATCTCCTCTCAAACGAGAGAAGTCTTATTCTTCCAAACAACCTTGTGAAGAGCATTTAACCTGCTCCAGCGCTTTTGCATCTCTAACCAAGAACGGGCTCCACGCCTGAACAGAAAATTCTAGGTGTGGCAGTAAAAACGCTTTATAGAGGGGTAGGATGATCCCCGGCTTCCTGAACCCTATTGCACGTCGGAGCTTATACAGGGCTCCAAATGCTTTCTTCATAGCATCCCGACACTGCAAAGTGGGAAGGAAATCGGAGGTCATACTCCTAAGTCTCATGTGGAGAACACTGGGGCAATTTCGACTTGCTGTCCACGTGGTCCTATGAATTTTCCTACCATGGTGCCCTCCTTCTTCAGTGAGGTACTGACACCTTCGGGCATCTAGATGAAAGTCTCATACCTCCGAAGATTTCTGAATCTTGTCTAAGTCTCTCTGCGTCGACTCCCCTAGAGCGAACCCGACTATTTTCACATCGTCAGCGAACTTACAGCAGGGTTTTTCGAGGTTCCGGCTAAGGTCGTTTATGTGTGGCAGAAAGAAGACTGGGCATAGAACAAACATCTGCGGGACCCCACTACGGACCCTTCCTCCTTGTGACCTCTACTCTGCTACACTAACCTCGAAACTCCGGCCTGTCGCGCATCTCGTGATCCACGCCATTACCCTAGGAGTGAGTCTGAACCCGCTTAGTTTAATTAGAAGCGGTCGGTGGTTCACCGAGTCGAATGCCTTGGCAAAGTCCAGGTAGCAAACCTCTACCCGCTCCCCTCAATACATGCGCCTCGTCACTCCATTTGAGAAGGAGACCAGGTTGGACAGGCATCACCGTTTCCTGACGAAAAGCGTGTTGATCTGCTGTGAGCAGACCATTAACGACGAGATGGTGGGCGATCCTGTCGCGTAAGATTCTTTCCATTACTTTTAGTACTACTAAGGTCAGGCTCACTGCTTGGTAGATTGAGTACGATTCCCTATCTCCCCCGTTGTGGACCGGGACAACCGTTGCCAGTAGTCAATCCTCTGGCAGCCTACCCGTATCTAAGGAGGCGTTGAGGAGGTTGCTCAGGTGCACTGCTAGCCGTCCCACCAACGGTTGCATTACAGCTGGGTGAATCCCGTCATGGCCTGCAGCCTTCGTAGTCCTTCAAGAGTACTTTGGACCTCGTCGACACTTATGGGTTATCACCGATGGGTGTGGTTGGCTGCTCTCTTGCTCTTTGCAGTCCCAGTGCTCTTGGATTCTGACAGCATACCTGCTGAAAGAAGCAGATTAATTTTTCTGCCTTTTCCGCTGCTACTTTCTCTCTTTCCCCTGTTTGTTTTTAAGGCACCCTACTTCTCTTCGAAGCTGGGCTTTCGATTGCATGTAGTGGAAGTATGACTTCAGGTTCCTCCCTGCATTCCGCGCCAGTCTCATTTCGTACGCTTGTCAACACTCGTTTTTGAGGCGAGTTGCTCGTTGACGTTCCGCCCTGTAGTCCAACAGAGACCTGTGCCCTCTGTTCTTCAGGTAGCGTCTCCAAGCTACCTCTTTGCGTCTGAGCGCTTGCTCTAGGCAAGTACACCACCACGGGGGCGTTCCGTGCTTCCAAATCCTTCGGAAGGGTGCCACCTGATTTGTAAGCCTCAGAAGATTACTTCATTGGTCGGCTATCGGGACGAACTCCCCCTCTAAAGTCCAATTAAGCCTTTCAGCTCTGTTTTGGATGTCCTTAGGGTTTATTTGATGCCACTGGCGAGGATATTTATCGGGTACGGGTTGCCCTCTAGACTCATGCGAAACTTGAGGAATCCATGGTCTCTCTTACCAATCAGCTTATGGATCTCTAGATTCTCAATCTCTGACAGGAACCTGGTTTTCAAAAGGTCAAGAGAGGATGAACTATGCTCTGCTCTCCAGCGCGTTTATTGGTTGACATTCTGGACCAGATTTTTCTCGTTCCATACCTACCAAGGGTTTGCCAAAGCTGCCTCTTGGAGCAGTACCGTCCTACCAGTTAGCCTTGGGGGCACTAAAGTCCCCTAGAAGTAATATGCTTCGATCGGATTCTTCTAACTCCAGGAGGAGAACTACCAGAGTCTCATATTCACCGTGTGAGGATGTAGGGCTGCGGTAACAGCGCAAGATGACTATTTACTTGTGGGGCAATTTCACTATGGTCGTCACCATCATCAGGTTATTTTTCCTTATCCGTGGACCATCATATTGCTCGTAGTGCTGTTTCACTAACAGGAGGGCACCACCGCCAGCTCTTCCATTCTGACAATCAGCCCTGCTTTCAATGTAGCCCGTGGGGCACTGGGCTGTTGTGCTCTCCTCGGGTCGCAGCTACGTTTCAGTAACTGCAATCACATCTGCTCCCTGAGAGCGCACCCTAAGATCAGATCACTTGTTTTATATGCTAACCGCATTAATGTGGCTAACAAGTAGCCTCAACCCCCCTGGATATGTGCCCTATCAGGGGAGTTGTGGTGTCGCTAGGATTTTAGGTCCATGCACCCCGACCACCTTTTTGTTCGGAGGGCTTTGCGTTTGTTGTCCACTTCGATGTGGGACCCTCCTTTTGCTCAAATACGCGGGTTTTTCTGGGGCTTTTAAACACGAAAGGATGCTCGATGGCTAGTGAATAACGTACGCTTACACTAAAGCACTTTTATAACAGGAGTATCACCTGAAAAGCGCCTCTGAGACGAACCTTGTGTCCTGCCTGCCAACAGTAGTGGATGCCTTAGTATCCCTGTTTTATAGCCCAGCGATGCTGGTGGGCTTGTGGTCGATTTTTCCCTGCATTTTCGGTTGTCATCAGGTTGCACCGTTAGACCCCCTTTGTAGCGTTCCCAAATTTGCGGGCCGAAGCAAGAAACCAGCCCCTATGTCTCGGGTTGGCGAACTCAACCAGGACGGGTCTGGGTTTACTCTACCTGCTGCTGCCAGCATGTCATTTTCCTAAGCGCAATATCATTTTGATAGCCACATGGTCTGACAAGTTGACACCCCCGAATAGGTTTATTACAAGATATCTCATGGCTCTGTCCCTCAGGCGCCTCTTCTTCATGAAGTGTTCAGGAATGCTTCTGACAACAACATTCCTGTGTCTTCCCAAGGCCAATTCACTTGTCCTTTGGAGCTCGGATAGAGTTTCGGCTATATTTTGGAATTCCCTTTCCCAAGCTGACGCCTTACTCTTAATGGCTTCTAATCCCTTGTCTAGCCCGATAGTCTGCTGCTGTTGGTTTGCTTTTTTGTCTTTAACATCTCTGAGTTTCTTGTTATTCTTCTTGTTTTTGGTCCCTGTTAGCTCAACTGACGTAGTTGGTCTATTCAACGAATCGAGTCGCTTCTTTAGACCCGCTTTTAGTTCCACGGTCTATTTAATCCCTTGGCTTTTAATAGTTTCCTCCTCTCCGTTGGCCCCTTTCATTTGAACTCCTCAGGGACTACTCCTATCGGCCGGTTC
>UZAN01058127.1:0-12290 GCA_900618425.1 Echinostoma caproni
GTGTATTCATTTACGGGGACATCCTGCGGCACACCCGAGCCAAGCATCTTAATCACTACACCACAATATAACCACAAAGGATGTGATACTGCACCACAGTATTCTGCCCTTCGAAAAAAGTGCATATTGAAGTGTTGGAATTCAAGGAAACTCGACGAAAACACACCAATCCGGACGCTGGATTGGCAAGAGTCGCAAATCTTCCCGTGAGAATTTAACTTAACTTAAGTGAACCAAGCTGACCTTCTCCGACCTTGATTTTTGCAGCACCATTTCAATTAGCGGTCGTAATGCGTTGGGTTAGTTTGCTGATTTGTATTGTTATCTTCAGTAATGGAAAAAATGAGTTCTTTCTAAAATGAGGTATAAGTTCAGTTATCCTACTTTGCAATATTTAGAGCCTTTTTCCATCAAATACTTTTAGGGATTTATGACTGCTTTCGTGAATTTACGATTAACCTTATGGTTAACCTTTAAAAATATTTGGTTGCCTGCGACCATATGGTGTGAATGTTATTTTAAAGCCTTTTTCGTCACAGAAAACATGTTTTCTTCCGCTTTACTCCTGAGTGAATCGATAGAAAAAATACTGAATCAATGGATCAACGGATGCATCGTTGTACGGTATAAATTTATACCGTTGGATCAATATTGATCAATCAATATGGCTGAATATCGAAAAGGGTTTATTGAAGTTTATGCGTTTCTTTAGCACGTTTGATTCATAATTGGTTCTATTAATAGCGTCACAATTGTGAGTGCAACCATGTGCAGCCATTTTAACATGTCCCCGTGAGCTTCCTTTTTCGGGATAGTTGAGGCTCAGGCAGCACGTATGCGCACTTCAGAGTCATCACTGAGTCAACATGTCATTGAAGTACACATTTCGATGCAGTAAATTGTCAAAAATCGGATTATGTATGGAAAAATACTAGGGAAATATCCATTTCTTTTTCAGTACCTAGGTATTGATACGAACAGAGCTCTACTCGTAACGATGAGTATACAAATTTATTCTATGAAATAATCTTTTTATTTCAATAATTTATTCAAATTTTACAGTTAAATATGAAAGTTTTGCAGAAATATTGACCCGGGGATCACTCGGGGGATACTCATTAGTCTTCTCGGAGACAACGGGGATATGGCGATGCTGCATGATTGGGTTAAACTTCTAAAATTTCATTGTCACAAGTGTGACACTGATTATTTCATTTTTTGGATCACGGAAGGATAAGCGGAAAAATAAGACCGCAACACGTCACTTACGCAAACGAAGCACGATATTTTAACCCGGTTCAACACAAGGATACCACTGAGCGTTGCCCCAGTGTCTCTTGAGTTTTGAGCATTTTGTGGTACGTTCGGAGGGCGGTCGAATCAAGGGACCGTGATATCTTAGGGCCCATTGATAATGCCTCCCACAGCTTTCGAAAATTCAAAAAACACCATTTTAAATACTTTATCCACCCTATTTGGTCTCATTTGAATATAAATCTAACCCTTGTAGATATGATTTTTGTGAATAACGATAGTAACTGTCACGGAACAGGACACCCAAAAACTTTTCACGCATTGAAACAAATTACGTCGGAGTCAGAGGGGTTTAATTGTTCCTTTTCTTCATCTGTAAAAAATAAAAAGTATGATAAATAGCTTTGGTTTTGGAATGTGTATTCAAATTAGTTTCCGTCTTTAAAAATTACTGACAAATTGTCTCTTGCTCATATGCGAAAGATTCGCAAGAAATATGTGATCTCCAAAAGTTCATGAGCGTTTTCCGGTCTTGTTCTTTAAATTTTGATAATGATGGAATGAAAAGCAGTATTGGGACAATTTCTGGCAAAATAACCTGCAGTTGATTTTAACTAAGCTGAAAGTTATTCTACCTTCACCTTTTCTAATGAAAGGCAGTAGGGACTCCTCCTGTATAAGCCTTCTCTCCTCCGGATCCATAAGCTTGTCGTCGAATCAATGGGTAATCATCTAGGCACCTTTTGAAGTTGTCGTCGTTCACTTTTTCTACCAATTCCACCAGGACAGTATTCCAAATGTTGGTCACCCTCCTGTTGAGACGGAAGTTTGGATGACTCCGGTTTCCAAAGCATTGAACGATGACCGCGCGTTTATGCACCGTTGTGCACTGGAAACCTTTCCGCAACTCCTCCTCTAGGTTACCGCGGATAATTTTCTTGGTTAGCAATATGTCACCACAAATACGTCTGTAGCTCTCCATGCACAGATCCGTGATGACGAGTCGCTGGTAGTAACCATATGCACGTCGACCCGCAACTAGACGGCTTGCCGCTCTCTGGATAAGTTCTATTTCCATCATCCCTCCTCGGATGATGGGAAAAGCTGTTTCACAACCACACTTCAGACAAGGGTGGATCGATATGGCGTACAGAGGTTTGAAGGTCTTGACAGCCGTCCGAATGATCGGTGGATGGCTCCCAGGATGCTCCAGGTAGAAAAACAGACTCCGTCAGTGTGGCCTCTTGTCTTGAGGGACGAAGCGATGATCACCCCTAAGTCCCTCTCATGGTCGCTCTTCCTAAGGAGAACATCGTTTAATGTGTAGGCCAAAATTACCAATTCTCACTTTGCAGGGTTTACTATCTGCCAATGCTTGTTTTACATTTATTTCACACCATTTGACGGTGACCAGTGTAAGTCCCGCGAAGATAGCTCTCATAATCGAACGAGTAAAATTTCCCTCGGATTGTTCATCACTGTCATTGGCGCATTGTAATTGCTGATACTATTAATTGGAATATTCACTGATATTATATTATATATACCTGTATTACAAATGAAAATCTGTAGAAAGTCTAAATCTTTCCTCCTTTCACTTATGATGAACCCAATGTTCTGCTGCATTGCAACATAAATGAAATAATTTATTGTAATAATTGCTGAGCGTAGCTTTGCTGTTCTCTCGCAACCTATGGGATAATTTTTCAATTAGATGCGATGTACTGCAGTAGCATCTGGGTTTTCTGTTTGATTGTTTTAAGTTATGGAGATAATACCTAATGCAAGTGAAACAATTCTGGAAAAAGGTTTTACTTACGAAAGATGGTGTAAGAAGATCTAGGCAGACTTTAATGAACTGCATTGAGACGAAGATGGTCAACCCATTTTCAAGATTTAATTTTTTATTTAACTTGGTTTTCACTGCCTAACCAACTGAGGGTGGAGAAACTGCAGCAAATCGATGTCAATCAAGGACTCAGTGACGAAGAACACCCACAATAAAGAATAGTATTACATATTTCAGGACGGAGCCTGCAGGTTTTATTTTAAACTTGAAGAAACAACAGGTGAGGTAGTCTAGTTTTTTTCAGTATACTAATCAGATCACCCTTTAAAATTGATCATTCCCACTGAAAGACATATTCCATAAGATAAACCTGGTTGGTCTAAAAAGGAAGTTAGCTGATATTCTTTTTTTGATAACTTCTCCGTGAGAGATTTATTTCAACTGATTTAGTATTATTATTAGTATTAGTGAAATAGATGTGATGGCTTCTATGGACATAGTATCAGTTGACTAATTTAGATAACGGTAATCTTGAGTTTTTATGTTGCAAGAAGAAAAAATACTTGAGAATAATTAGTATTGCGCTGAGTGAAAACGAAGCTAGTTTCCTTCAGAAGATTTGAGTGCATGACATATCAAGGTCATAAAAAATCGACCACTAACGGTCTCTAAAGAGACTTATTTCAACTCTTTGTTCAGTACAATTGATCAAAAGAACGATCACTGATGCATATTTCGTACAATTAGAGAGCCATCTAACTTAAAACTGCTGTACTCCCGGATAAATTTATCTGATACGTTGAGCAATAGGACTAGAGGACTGGCAAAACGTTTTCATTCAATAACTAAAGGTGATTACATTCTTCTCATTAGGATTAAATGGAAAAGTTAACGTTCATCAGATTCTTCAAACAAATAAACATTTCTGATTCAGCTTCTTTGGTTTTGTAAGTCATAGAAGCTGAATTAATCAATCCATTCATTACAGTAGTTGTGAAATTGACGATGGGCACTTACACAGGTTTTCTACAGATTTTGGATTTCATTATGTTTTAGTAGTATTGTAAATTTTTCATGCACTCGGGTAGATAGATTTTTCTGCGAAAATAGATTTTGTAGTAGTATAGAACAAACAATTGTATACGCTTTTGGTGACTTTGGTATCATACAGTTGACGTTATAGGCAAGTAACTAGAGATTTAATGATATATTACAAATAAAAAGAGCAAGTTTTTCAAATGTACTTGAACATGTATGGATGAGGATTTAGTGAGATCGATGTGCAACGGACAGGAATTAGCTTGAAGTAATTTTGAAGAGAATTCCCTATAACCATTCGAATGCCCANNNAAACAATAAAGTGTATAAGAGAGTCTCTAGGAACGCCAATATCTGTAGAGCTATAATCAATAAATAATAAATGAGGTAATAAATCGTCATTTTGAAAACACCGGGAAACAGCTGGGCAGTTTGGCCAATATGACTGAACATCNCATTATTGTTGTATTATATTTCACACTTGTCTCAGGACGGACTGTGTGCCAAGCGAACCATGGTACAATAATCTTTATAAAAAGGAAAATCTTCCATAATTGGCTTGTGGGCTGAATACCGCCAGATTGCCCAGGCCAAGGAAGGCGAATTTTCTTGAGGAATCCACAATCGAAGCCTCCGATTATCCAAAGCCTGACCCGCAAAGCAGCGGGGCGGTATGAGGACCGCAGTCCATTGGGAGCCGGTGTCCAGTTCATCGGGTCATACGCCCTTCGGACGTGGTCAAACGTCCAAGGTGTTCAATACACCTCAATGCCCAGTCGAACCGGTGACCGCTGCCATAACCGAAACGGTGTGTGTGGTTCATGCACCTCCCCTTGTTTGGTTTGAAATCAGGGTTTTTGGCCCACTCCCCTAGGTGAACTATCAGTGATCCACCAACCCAGTTATAGCCCCGGATGTCGGCTTTTCGTCCTCTCACTTTGGTGCGTAGAGCTTCCTCAGCAGAGACTGTTTCAGATGCTTGGTCGTATGGGAGCATTTTGTGAGGTGTAAGGGAGTGGGGNNNGGGACCCTCCGCAACCCTACCCCCGACCATACTGAGGCTTTCGGAGGTATCGTATTGGGATATGGCGTTCTCGATCAATGTGTTTACAAGGACTGTATGGAGACCAAGAAGGGTTGTAGAATAGCAGTCGTTGATCCGAGTATAACTTGATTAGTACTATTGATTAGATAAAATCCAACTAATTAAAAATGCGATCCGTGATATTTTAAGGCATCAGGTTTGCGGAGGCGGGAAAAAGATCAAATATTAAAGCGTTTTCGGCTAATCTCAGAAATGTGGAGACACTCGAAAAGTAGGTTCCAAAGACTAACCTTTTGACATACTTTTATACCGTAAAATAAGGTGAACTGGAAGGAAATCAGAGAAACTCCAGTTATGAAACTGCTATTGATCTCATGCGGCTCACATTTTGAAGCAGATATTTGCCCTCAAAAGCTCATCATTCCTACCACAACGTCGTCGCTGCAGAAAGTTGCAGCTTATTCTCCTTTTATTTGGGGGAAATTAGCTTGTTTTCTTCCTCAATAATCATGAGCACGACTTGCAAGGTTTTCACTGAGATCCGTTCCATCTGTGGATCTCATTTTATATCTGAACTGTTTCTTTTTCATGCACCCCTGACCATAGATTAGTTTGCTGTTCCAACGCTTACCGTTGATTGCATACAAGCCAAAGTATGAGCAAAATTTTGCAGTCATAATGAAACCATTTTGGCCACAGTAGCGTTAAGTTGGAACACCCCCGACCGTCAGTTGTTCACGAAGGATTGAGTGAAGTTTTACTTGTTAGACCTGTTCATTTCGGATGTGGCCACCATATAGCGTAATAGGCATTCGGAGTGGAGACTGACACACAGCTATTACCAAGTAAAGGACTAGTCTTATCAGCATTATATTCAATCTGTTCTGTTAGCCTGTAAATGGATAGCATGGTAACGTTCAAATTGTTCTCTTGACTAGTTTTCGGTTCTATGTTCTTTTTCTCGCGTGCTTTAACTTAGTCTGTTCGTTATGCTGGAATTTAAGTTCTTTAATTTCTTCAGTTTGTTTGGCGTATTAGTATTGCAAACTTGCGTGTGTGTGTGTGTAGACGTGCGTAGTTTTGTACCACACGAGCGGCCTATCAATATGCAAAAACGTGAACAACCGTTCGTGCAAGTCTAGCCGAGCCTTATCCAGATCGCTATAACTGATGCATCCGACAGACTAATGTCCTTTTTATGGTGTGACGCTTTTTGAGGCACGTTGAGAGGAAAAGAAAGTAAAGTACAGTTGGTCTGTGTTCTGGGGACAGTGTATAACAACTTTCATCGGTGGACTTGATCACATAGATCGTATTAAATTTACCGTTTGTTGTCCTAATCAGGAGTATCAAAAACGGAAAGTTATCAGATGACGTTTGTCCGGGCGCTGCCTCTCTTTGAATAAATTTAATACATTATTAAAATCAGGATTTCCCTTTCCCCTTTTTTATTCGACGTTTTAATGGAGCTAATTCTAGAAAACAGCACAACCTTTGTGTCACGATAGCGGTGTCGATATGCTCCCAATGAACAACAGTCAATTTGATTTGGAGTATGCAGATGACAATGTGCTGCTGGTAGATAACTTTACTGCCATCCGGTTCGATACCACGACTAACCTATGCGGTTCGTGACAACAATCCCCGTAGGGCTCAGGGTACTGGTTTCTATCATCGGACAGCGGATCTTCGTGCCTATGGTGTTCGCCCCCCCCCGTCTGCTGTTCATCACACAGACGAGTGTTCTGAATGGTTGGTGTTTTAGTGCAATCATATGTGACGGGTTTTCCACCTTTAAAGTACAAAATATCCCTACAGGACTGGGTTGGCCTGTCCTCAAACCTCACTCTGATTGTGCCAGTAATAGTGGAAGCAAAACATTTCTGCTGTCTGGGTAGCTGAATCTTACACGGCGGACGTGTCACGTATACAGAAGAGTCAGTGGGAATTTACCAACCTGAGAAATCTGTGGGACCGTCACAACGTTCGGTTTTCTGTCAAGGATCCAGTGCATGCTGCAGCAGTTCAGTCAGTGCTGGTTTACGGTGCAGAGACTTGGTTATTACGGGAACACGACAAAAACTGAGTGTCAGTATTCGCCGTGTTCAGTTCAGTTTCCGTTCAGTTCAGTTTGTACGACCATTAACCATGCACTATCGTGCGCCGGTTTTGGTTGCTATCTTTCGGCTGCCCATTTGAATGAAGCAGTGGGAGAAAGACAGGAAAGGTTGAAAGTAGGATCGAAGAGAAAATTGATAGTTAAGTTTAATGATGCAGAGAAATTGAGAAGATGCACGAACGCCACTGTTTACGACACCCAGCAGGTAGTGGGTGGAAAAAGTTCGAGGGAGGTGTAACTAAGATCTTTTACTTACTTTACTGCTGCTGGCTCCTTGGAAAGGATAAACCGGCTCCACACATGATCATGATCATGAAGTTACTTGGGAGTTTGGTACGAGAAACGTCCCCAGCGTCACTCGGCGTTTTTTATTTTCAGGGCACACCTCTAGCCTTTGCACAACCAATTTCAAACTGCAAGGAAACAGGAAGTAGTCCCTCGCCTCGGAAGTCAGGCAATCACTTTACTTTTAAAAGGCCAGTCACATCGACCTTTGTCGCGACACCGTCATTGGGCATATGCGGTCTTCAAACAGGAGCCAGGTGACCGGCCTGAAACCCACCAAACTTTGGTAGTGCTAGCGCTGTTTGTTCTAGACTGCTTATTTGTTGCGGCATGTCACAAATTATTCACAGCTAATCTTCTTCGGTAAAGATATCCTCCTATCCCCGACCCGGGGACGCGGCTGGTAGCATTCAGCTCTGCTTAACTCAAGGGTAACTAAGATCTGGCCTGAGTGTAAAAAAAACCCTGCTTAGGGGACTCGGTCACATAAATCGCCTTAGGCTCCTTGGATGGGGATCTCGGGATAAACGTACCCGGTGATTACAAGCACTGAGTGATAAACGAGGGCAGAGCAAAACGTTTCCGAAAACGCAGTGTACTCGACGAGTAAGACGTGCAGATGATCGGGCAAGGAAAACGTGAACTGTAATCTCGTATATTGTGAATCCACTGTTCAGTGATTGCAACTCACACAGAACTAAACATCACAACACAGCTGAGAGCACAAGTCATACAAGGCTCGTTATACTCGGACTGTAATGATAGATGGAGCTCAGTCGATATCACTGGATGTGGGCAATGATTTTCTATGACTACAAATGTGGCTTAAAGCAGCAGCATTTAGGAGCTGCCTTTGGCAATGATGCGCCTTCAAGAGGTATTGTGTTCCCAAATATCAAGCCCATGATGAGTGGAACACAATAAGAATCACCAACAGCTACGGTGGAGGCCTTCGTTGAACTGGTCAAAAGGTGACCCGCTTCGGCATGATTGGGCTGTTTCTTCAGATGGTTTGAGCACATGGAACTGTGTGTGCATGAACGCTGGTGGTGTATACTTCTAGAAGATGTATTGCTGTATTCCTGTGTAGCCAGTACAACTTTTTGTGCATCCGAAAACGTTTTGTCCAGACCTTGTATTTGAGTATCGTAAATAGTGCTACAAGTACATCTACTCAATGCAACCTTCACGTACATTAATTCACTATCTTCGCCTTGAAAATGCTTACAATTTTCCATCAACTAGTTCATCTAAATGAGCATCTAAAACACAACAACTGAAACCAGCGCACAAAAGTGCATGGTTAATTAAACTGAGCCTGAAACTGGGTATCCGTGGCGCTAGCGTTTGGGCATGTATTCACTTTCTAATTAATTTACATTCTCGAGATCTGTCGCCTGTTTAACGATTGCCATAAGAGAATAGAATTTTAGTTGGCTAACAGGAACTGTACATATGAACACGAATACACAATTCCGATCAAGTGGGAAAAGTTCACCCTCAATATAGTCAAACCATGAACAAACTTTACACACAAGACAAATCAGCAAAAAAGAATTCTTCCTCTCTGGCGCATGACAGACGGGTGTGATTGGCACAACGTCAGTTTCACGACAGCCTATAAATCTCAATTTAAAGGCCTCCTTCTACTTTGCACAATATTTGGTAAATCTGTGGGGCTGTTCACAAGGCCGACGGAGCTTGTAATTAGCAAAGGGGTTTGCTGTGGCAATTCATGCACTACTACGACTACTCCGGCTGGAGATACGCGTCTGTTCTCAGTCACTGTCTATCATTTTCTCATATTCACAGCTAATTCCATTTGACATAAAGGTGGAATAATTAGACTGACGAGCTGGTGAGGTGCGGATGGCTGACGGAGAATTGGTCTACCGCTCGCACGGAAACAGACAAAAGTGAATTGTTTTTTTCTGTGTGTGACGAATCGACTACAAACAGGTTGAATCCAACTCGCCTAATAGGTCTTGTCCAGTACTGAATCGGCAAAATTCAATTGTTAAAGATTTTGAATATACATATATATATATATATATTTGACAAAAAGTAGTATGTGAATGACTGGACAAAATTTCCCTGGAAGCACACTACCGGTTTCGCGGTTCTTGCCGCTCGTCAGCATGCGTATCCGGTAATCTTTTGTCGGTTCATTCATATACTTGTACCCAGGAAGTGTATATACACTTCCAATGGTAGGTAGAAGTACAGTGTATGCAATTCACGAAATTTCTGCCAGGTTATACCGGGCGATTTCAGCATCATCAAGGATTTTTCTGTACGCATGTGCATGTCAGAACACCACTAATAAGGCTGTCAAAGGTGAAACAGCTATGAAGACGCTACAAAATTCTATTGGAAAACGACTGTAGACAAGTACCGCATCTCCGACACCCCCAAATCAAAACACCAGCTCTGTCACTGTTGTTTTCAAGCTACTAAACAATCTACGAGGAAGGTCGATAATTCTTAACTTTCGAATGTATCTACAGTAGTTAAAAACAGAAATATTGACTTAGGCCTTTTAGAACATAACTGTATGGTGGAGGGGAATTTCGGATCTACTGATGCATCGGTATATCTATCAAGTTTGAGTGAGGAGCAAGCACATACAAGAACGATGACAAATAAAACAATTAGCTCACTCTAGTTATGGATTTCCGACCCGCTGATGTCATTCATCTCTGTTCACTGTGGTGGGGGTAGGGGGTGGAACACTCGTTGGTTTTAACTGCTGTGTGCTCTGTGTCTAACAATTCGTGTCAAGCTGCAGTTTTTAAACTGCAGCCAAATTTCATCGTCCTAGGTGCTCACCTAACATGGATGTATTCGATTTTCAACAACTGAAGTAAACAAATCAGCCTTGTTTACAACGTTGTTTTAAACAAAATTACAACATCGTGCGATAACGGAGAGCTGTGGTAAGCATTGAGATAGTCGAACGGACGATGACAAAAGTAGAATATCCTAATCACAGGACAAAAACGCCGGAATTGTAATATGTTCATATCTGTCAGATGAACCAATAAGAATCTATGATCAATTGACAAGTGTGATCGTTCTGAGGCTTGGGAGAACCAGTCATAACTAGTTAAACACGTTCCACAGTTTAAAGACTGACGTAACTGGAGTTTTGATCGAGTGGAATACTGATACAGGTAGGTTGCAAGCTTTTCTGGATAGTTTGAGTGCTAGTGTATCCATGNCATCATCATTATCATCATCCTCATCGTTGTCGTACAGCGAGATACAGTGAAGAGGACTTCACTGATTGCTGCCAAGCTCACAATGTACACAATTCGAGTGATAAAGCACAAGATGGAGAGGGATTGGGCCTACTTGGAGGGAGGCANGTTGTTTTAAACAAAATTACAACATCGTGCGATAACGGAGAGCTGTGGTAAGCATTGAGATAGTCGAACGGACGATGACAAAAGTAGAATATCCTAATCACAGGACAAAAACGCCGGAATTGTAATATGTTCATATCTGTCAGATGAACCAATAAGAATCTATGATCAATTGACAAGTGTGATCGTTCTGAGGCTTGGGAGAACCAGTCATAACTAGTTAAACACGTTCCACAGTTTAAAGACTGACGTAACTGGAGTTTTGATCGAGTGGAATACTGATACAGGTAGGTTGCAAGCTTTTCTGGATAGTTTGAGTGCTAGTGTATCCATGTTCTGTATGTGTTTTACACCTTCAAAGTGTAAAATGTTGCTACAAGACTGGTTTGACCCAGCCCCCAACGTCAAACTGACTGGGAAAGTACAGTTTTTGCTATTTGGGCAGCTATATCTGATCTGCCGGAGGCGTCACAGATGAAACATCGGCACGTATACAGAAGACTCGATTGGCATTTGCCAACTTGAGACATTTGTGGCGCCGTCGCGACATCCAGCTGTCTGTGGAAGGTAGAGAATACTGCAGCAGTTCGACCAGTGCCCCCAAACGGTGAAGAGGGTTGACTATAACGAGATTAGGATAAAGTCAGACTATTAATGTTCGAACATCGTTGTCTACGCTTACTGAACGAGTCTGATAGGGCAACTGGGCAAACAATGCTGAGGTTAGGTGCGGCGTTTTAGGTATTCGCGCACGTCCACCGGAGCAAGTGGTCGACCTCCATAGATTACGCTGGTCGGGACATGTTGCGCGTGCCACCAAATAGGTTGCCACAGTGAACGGTGTTTGCCGAGGCAGGTAGCGGATGGAAAAAGGTCAAGGGTGGTCAAACTGAGACCTAGCAAGAGTGTGAAAACTCGATTCTGGAGACTGTCACATAGGTCCCTCTAGGCTCCCTGGCTGGGGACCCCGCCATGATCGTAACCGGTGATAAGAGACATTAATAGATACGGCTGAGAGTCGCAAACAGTGGCGCCCGTGTATCTACTCAATATTCTTGCGACCCCAGTCTATATTAATTATCTATCTTCCCCTTGAATTTACTGTCAACAATCCAGCCTTCATTCTGCTCATTCATTTAGCCAAATGGGCCGAGAGAAGACAGCAACCAAAACCGGCGCACGAAAGTGCATGCTTAAAGGCTGATACTGAGATACTGACACGGTTCTAGTTAAAGCATTATATCTGTATAGGCCTATAAACCGAACTAAGAGTATGATATAGGGTGCGATTTTCGTTTTCAGTAGATAATTTCTTTCACAATAAAAATTATATAAATCTCAATATATATCACTACTTGGGAATAAAATTGTCATGGGAAAATAAAATAAAATAAA
>UZAN01058134.1:0-12286 GCA_900618425.1 Echinostoma caproni
TATATAGCCAATCTTTACAGATACGGCATAAAAATAACCATGGGTTAATGAAAAATATGGGTACAGAAGCCGGGAAAAGAAAACAGTCAACTAGAGGGAATAACAACCTTTTTGTTTGTTTACTGCATGCAGCCTTGAGTTTCTTGTTTTTGTTTATTATTGCAAACAGTAGAAGATGAATTCACGCCACTGATTTCGGTTCGATGCCATATCCCGCAGTGTCTCCAGCCAAAGATAGTCTGAATCTTTGGGACCCCAGCTGGGGAGCCGGTAAACCCCAACGGAAGCCAGATCCGAGCACGGTCTCTTCAACCCTCTGCACCACGTCATAGCCTATGCACCTACTGTTTCTTCCAGCCTGGAGCGATGTCTGCGAATAGTGCACCGTGTGGCAGACGTTGGTCAGGTATTCGTAGGACGTACCCTAGCCACCACGATGCTGTGAAATTATTTTGCTCAAAGGAAGACTATCTGATCCTGGCACCTGTCGTTTGACTTCATCGTTATTCAAGCGACGCTCCCACCATATGCGGGCAATGTTGCGCAAGCAACGGTTATCAAATACGGATAGTCGTTAGACGTGATCTGCTCGGACAAGCCAGGTCTCGCAGCCATAGAGCAACACGGTGCCTACCGTTGTGTAATACACACGCCCTTTCAGTGAGAGGGGTATGTCGTGCCGTCGCCAGAGATACCGCAGATTAGCAAACGCTAATCTAGCTTTGATCACGCGTTGAGAGATCTCACCTAAACCTCCGCCAGCCGTCATGCAATTTCCAAGGTAGACAAAGCTTTCGACTACTTCCAGAGTGTCATTACCCAACGAAAGTGCAGGAATGGGTTCCTGCCAATCTTGCAACAACGCTTTGCACTTTGAAGGTGCAAAGGACATACCATAGCAAATAATATCAATTGCCAAACGGTTTGCCGACTACTGAATTACTGGTGCGTTGTCACCGAGTAAGGCCATATCATCGGCATACTCTAAGTCTACCCCTCTGACTTCAAGAAGAAGCTACACGCCAGCGTTTGTTACGTTATATAACGCGTTTTGGAGAACATCATATATGGCAAAGTTGAAGAGAAACGGAGATATAGCAACCCTGTCGTACCCCAGTGCTGACAGGAAATGAGGGTGAAAGTTCACCATAGGCCGTAACCTTCCCCGAAGTTTGGTGATGGAGCGCTTTTGGGAGTGAAACATACTTCTCAGGTACTCCGTATCTCCGTAAACAGTTCCACAGTGCAGTACGACCGATAGAGTCGAAATCCGCTCTGAAAATACGACAGTGGTTTGCCGTGTGTGCGTGGCGGTGTTCTAGTAGCTGACGGAGGGTGAAGATTTGATCTATGCAGCCACGGTGTGCACGAAACTCGGCCTGCTCCTCGAGGATTTGCTTCTCACGGAATAGCCTGCGTAATAAAACGGACGCCAGCAGCTTCGGCGCTACTGGAATCAGACTTATGTCCCTGTGGTTGAAACATGCGTTGCGACAGCCCTTCTTATCAATCGACTCTTTCCTCGCGTGGTATGAACAAACATAAACGGGCAACTGCTACAAGCGGACTCGGTATCCCAACGTCCTGACGAAAAGCACAGTCATTACTGATCAACCACTCCAAACAGTCACCATGGTCAAATTTCGTCTGAAGTAGCCATGAAAAAAACTACTAGCCGAAATATTGCTGCACGTTTTCCCCCCGGTATTCAGACTGCGTTCATCGGCTTTGTACCCATCCATAATTTCTATCGACGTGAACATTTCGTGAGAACCTGGGAACGATAAATAGAATGAAAGATCCTTTAACTCTCTTTCGATTTAGGCGCAGTGACTCATAAGTGTTCCTACAGAATTCCGAAACTAGTAACAATACGAATAGTAAGCCCCAAAGGGTCCACTTCCAGAATTAAATGCACAAAATCTCGGAGTTTAATGGGTTCATACAGTAGGTTTGCAAAACCCGGTATGGACTACACTTCAAAATGGTTTGTGCTCATACGAGCAAAGAGCATCGAAATGACGAATGGGTAGAGAACAAATGGTGGGGGCGCAGTGGTTTAATCTTTGTTACAGGCGTGCTTTGGACCCTATGGTCCAAGCCCCACCACCGCCACCCAGCTTTGCTGTCGTCTGGTTCAATGCCACGTTTGACCTAGCGGGGCCTTATGTGGTTCACTACTTCAAGTCCCGGGGCTTAGGTTACCGGTTTCCATGTCTGAGTAGCAGGTGTTCGTGACCATGGGGTTTGCCCCGTCTGCTGTTCACCACACAAATGTGTGTCAAAAGAAGGATGACTGTAGCATTTTTTCTTGTAGAAGGCCTCACCAATTGTTCATCGTGTGTCCGCAAGTGGTAACTGGGATTCGGGAAAGGAGTAATTGCCAAACGAGAAATGGTGGTTCAATTTCGATAACCATTGATCTTAAGATAAGTGTACTCGTTCTCGATGTGAAAAACCGTTAAACGAATAATTCACGAGGAACAGCATAAATATGTCAAATATGTTGCCACAAACAGACACCGAATCACAGCCTAAACGAACCAAGCACGTTTTTTACGCCTTTTAGAAATGGGTACAATTTGTCACTTGGACATTAATTAACAGTCGGTTATTTATGATTTACAATGAAGTGGAATATGTATATCGAAGAGGCCTGATTGAAGCCATGCTTACCACAAGCACTGGTTACTTCAATCAATAAAGGTCAATTTTTCTTGATTTGGTCTACGTTCACGTATATATCAGTAAAACTGACGTGATAATCGAATACAATGCAGGCAACGCAACTAGGAGAGCTGTAGTTGCTTTTGCGGCTTCATATGTAATGCGCATAACTCACAATCCAAAGTATGGACTGGACAACAAGTCAAGTCAAGTAAAGCTTTATGCACCCAATAGGATGAATTTTCAGCACTTTCGACAAGTTACAGTGAGAAAAACGCTAAGTATTGGAAAAAGAAGATATGTACATTAACTAAATGAAAAACAAACGAATGTGATAAAATCCTAATGTGACAGTCAGTAATAATATTTGCTCGGTTGACCAAGATACGAGAAAAAATAAAGGATCAAGCTGTTTTTATATGTGATGGTGCGTGCATAAAGAATCCGATATTTGGAACGCGTAATCGAATAATACACCGATTTATCGAGATGGGCATGCAGGCAGTGTTCGTCATTTGACAGTAATTTGACAAGCAATTAAGAGTAATAAATTTGAAATCCATTGCGTTTAACTGTATTTATCTCGTGGGGAATTACCGATCTCCCAAGGAGTGAAACGTACAATCAAAATCATCAACAGTGCTCGGTACCTGTGTCAAAAACCGAATAGGCTAATTAAAAAAAAACGGTCGGTTTTCCTCACCAATGGCACTGACGTTCGAGTGGAATGGGGAACGGGGACTGGTGAATGGGATTGTAAATTGTGATCATGATTTGATAAGTGACAAAATTTCACAGGATAAAAGTACATGTGCACCACAGCTGAGTGTTTTACTCAGTCGCGTGTTTCCGATTTCGCGAATGACCTGGTCGTTTAGTTCTTAAAAAAATCACAGTGTGCTGTGCGTCAAATGAGATTCTTGATGGTCGTCCTCAATTGGATCATCCGCAGTCGAGCATCTGATCAAAAATACATGCTGATACATTTACGCGCACTCTGATCAAATCACACAGGAAGAGTAAAACAAAACAATCGAATTATGTTGTCCTGCTTATGTACCATTCGATCCCAAATCTGGATACCCCAGAGTTCCTGGTGGAACTCTTACTGGATCGATTCAAGAAGCTATACGATGCGATTATGATCATTTGAGACAGCGGTGGTTCACAAACTCCTGCACACAGTGATGATAGATTACGAGTATTTAAGGTGGAAGTTCAAGATCATGCGCTGAATTTTCTCGGTGAGTTGAAGAGCTGAACTTCCAGAGAGATTGCCAAACCGGATGGAACAGTTACGTATAAATTCATCGTGGGAAATTTCGTCTGGATTGGACACACTAATCACCTTGGACCTAGAAGCAAGTCATACGAATCAACGCAATGACCGCCTGGTTTTAAAACTATTGGTTTATGAGTGGACCGTATAAATTTTGACAAAATTCTGGTGGATTTGAGCACTCCGATCAAGACCTACAAAAAAAAATCTTGCTCGACGAAACTCCAGACAATCTTGAGCTCTAATAAACGAGTTTCTAGCAGCTTGTATTGCTTAAACCTTTGAGAAGAGTGGCGGACTAGCGTGATTTCAAATCAGGCCTTATCAGGTCACTCTCATCTGATTGCACGAGACTTTTCTGCTTGTTAACTTCATGAATATTGACCAATGCAATGTTTTATGTTTTAACTTGCTCTGTCAATCGATGACGCCCAAATTCAAACGGCCTGTTCTAGTGAGGAGTGTTCTAAATTCTCCCTGACCAGGTATATTCAGACTAGTGAGAGGGCTCGTTTTGCGTGTCTAGTATTAGCACTAGATTACAACTGCACAGTACGGGTGCTATAACCGCACGAATGACAGCAGTAGGCAATGGAGATATAATGAACGTTCCGAATTCATGACTAAACAGATTGTATAAAATTTGAAGAATTATCCACTCAGATCACAGAAAGGATCAGAGAGGGGAAATTATGCCGTGTGGGCACACGTGTGGGAGTATAATGGTTGATCGATGGATCAATCGCATGATGGATCCTTTCAGTTTTTGATGTATCTATACATACTATTCATAAATATGTATCAGTCAAAAACATCCATGTTAATCGAACATACTTGAAAGGTCGAGATGGTGTAAAGATCACACCAAGTACGAGTTCGATAGGTCCTGTCGGTTTCTCTTTTTTTAATGTGATAAGATGAATATTGATTGATTTTCGAAGTAACTGATCTAAATTGATCAGTTCAGCTAGTTCACGATCCTGCTCCCGGGTGACAGCTTCCAGTTTCCAGCTCACATCACCCGACTCCGCCCGAGTCCACCAAGACGACGTGCCAACCCATTCCGACGGACTGCTCCGGAGACGTGATCTGGCCGAGATCGGTCCAGATCGTGTCGAACTGACCGGCCGGATTAGGATTTGTGACGGTCGGTCCTCACTTAACATATCTGAACTGAATGGTTGTTGGGACTTAGTGAGTGGCACATTAGCAGACAAATTCAGTTCAATATGAAATCGAGACACAGTTCGAGCCACCCCACTGATCAAAGCTGGTCGATTGCTTCCTGTCGGCATGATGATTGGACGGGGCAGAGACGTGCGACCCAGAGCTCCGATTTCTTGAAAATCTGTGAATTGTGACGTAGCCTCAGGTACACCCTGTACCACAATTAAGGAAACAAAAAAATCAATGATTTTGATTTCTTGTATGCAACGGATAGACCAATGTTTACTAATAAAGGAAATGTCAATATAAAAATAAGGTTTTTATCTTGAGGATTTCCTAGTGTTGTGCGATACTACTCACTTGCGAGTAGTGATTTCTTTGAACGACCAAAAATCAACAAGATCACCGAGAGCAGTTTGCTGAGTCTCAAACAATAACTATCAATCGCTACAGTTATTGTGTGGTCAGGAACTACGATGGCATGTTTCTGATTAGATTTTTGGTGTTATGTATTCCAAATTATTGAGGTCCCATCTGTAATCAGCGAACATTCTGGACCAGTACCGGCTTCTGGAATTATAACGCTAGGAGCTGCAGCCCGAACAAGAAATTTTGCGGAAGCAAAGTGCCTGCTATATGACCAATTTCAAAACTAACGTATCATCCGTCACCGTAAGAAGAATCCGACATAATGAGCATTACAAGCGCCTAAACTGGTTTTTAAAAATTGTTTTGAGAGTCTTTCTGAATCATGGATCTGCCCAAAATGAGGTACAGCGCCCGTTTTCTCTTGTTTGTCTTTGGTGAACTAGAATTCGACAGCGATGTTCTCTAGCACATTGTGCGGTAATTTCTGTGTTCAGACTTAACCACACCAACATTGTCATACACTGTTCTTGTTCCCGTGACAATCTCTGTCTTTTTTCTAAAGATTGATTATATTTTGAGTTGCAAAACGAGGGTTTCCTAATTGGTGCTTTTTCTAAATATCCCCACCATAGTTGTCACATGTTGAAAGTACTATCTTCAATTTTGCGTGAGAGCTCATCTTCGTGACAAAAATGGATCAGACTGTGTTGTGATTGGGCGAATCGTGGGAGGTCACCTGATTTCGTTCGGGTAACCAGTTACTATTTCTCCCACGAACAAATCATAAATTAATGTGCATCTGATCACCATGTTTACGTCGTGATTTATTGGACACATCGTATAGACCACTCACTCACCTTGATCGGTGTTAGCCAACGTAGTTCGTGAATCTCCTCGCCGGACTCGATCCCGCGACCCAAACTCTGTCCATCCACACGTCGCATCACAGCACAACAGACTGCCTCGTGTTCACGCATTTCCATTGGGGCGAATGTGAGAGGAATATCAAATACTGCCTTGGCCTCGACGCGAACACCTCTGCGGATGTTGAGTGTACAAAAAGTTAAGATAAGTGGATTGGATTGATTGTAGCATTTATGAAGCAATGATAAGCGGTTAGGATGAGGTTCGGAGTGGATATGCACTGAGATTAGTGGAGTGAGGAGAAAAAGTAACTCGTAAGTACACATTTTAGCTACGAATACACANGTGTTGACTCACTGATATGTCCTTCATCGTGGTGGTGGCGTATTGGTTTGTTCGCTGTCATCAATGTGCTTTGGACCCTATGGTTCGAGGTTCGGGCCCAGCCACTGACACTCAACTTTGGTGGTAGGCAGCTTTTCTGTCACCCAGTTCCATACCACACCTGACCTAGCGGGGCTTAGGTTACGGGTTTCCACCACTGAACAGCAGGTCCTCGGGACTATGGGGTTTACCCCGTCACACACACACACACACACACACACACACACTGGTTTGTAATAAAAAAGTGACTCAGATGTCACTTCAGGCTATCCAGACCGAATCATTCACACGAGTAGGGAATTTAAAAGCCTTAATCAATCCAGTTAGCACCGATGTGGGGAATCGCTTGAAGTTAGCGCAGCATCCAAATGTCACTAAATTCACGCTGTTAAAACAAAAAACTTTGTCAACTACACTGATTGATCATGAGCTAATAGAAATATCCCATGGTGATTTTCGTGTCTTTTCCAATCAATCACAATGTAACACACCACAAGATATCACACGATGGCGCACAAGATGACACAAGGGTGACACACGGAAGGGCAATGCACAGTGACAGAACTGTGTGAGGCCCAATGTGTCCGAAGTGGAACCGATGAACACAACACAACACAATGATAGGGGCACCCACTATCAACAATGAATGACGAAACACAGACTGGACGCTCATGGATGACGTGCACGATATCACAGAGCGTGAACACACACAGAGACACAAAGTAGGTCCGAACACTACGGAGCATGTACCTCAACGGTCACACTAGTCGTCTAGCCCCGCGAGTACGATCACAGCACAGACTGGACACCACGAGCACTAGTAGTTTTCTCCCAGCTACCTAAGCAAGAACACAGATGGTGCACAGCGAATGTGTGCTTGACACACAGGAAGCAAGTTAAATTTACAGTGGAAAAATCGGCTGCTTATATACTGCTCTAGTCTCCGGCCACAGAGACCTTGAGAATTATTGCAAAAAATGAGGAAATTTACAGAATGGACCAATCAGTGGCTGCCAGCTGGGTGTGGACGATTAACATGAAGAAAAAGCTCCAAAATGTTTGAATTATTACAAAAATAAATTTGAAAATACTCGAAAAATAGGCAGTCTTAGGTAAAAAATAGTCTTTTTGTCTAACGCTGATCGTCACATGGATTAACCTAAGCGTTATTGACATGCTATTGTTTCCCAAGTGGTCGGCTGTTCGAACCATGTCTTATTCATCTAACCTTGGTGATGAGCAGATATTTTGTGGTCCGGTTCGACACCGTGCTTATTCGAATGAGCGTGGTAGTCGTGATGGTGTTGGTGCTGCTGGTGGTGGTCGTGGTGGTGAATGTTCAAACCAAGAATATATACCATACTCACTTTTCCCTTCTGACTAACAGTTGGAAAGCCGATTCCAACGGTTTATTCAAATCCATCGACTCAAATCCTCGACTATTCTCGGGGCTTCCCTGTTCATCGGCATTCTCATCTGACGCAGGTTGTTTCGTGTCTTCCGGGTGAGAACTCAGCGCGGTCGAGTGTGCGCACTCGACACGTTTCAGCAGCGCACTATAACTGACCGGAGTCAGATAGATATCACATAGCACCGGATGCCGAAACGGGTTGATCATGGACAGAGTTAAAGTCACCGCCGAACCGATTTCCACGCTCGTGTAAACCGGATCTCGTGGTTCGGGAGGGAGACCGCAACCGCGAAGTTTGAATAGCCAAACTGACAACTAGATAAGAGAGAGATAATTACAAGGAATGAGGTTGGAGAGAACAAAATGTTTGCAATTAGTAGAGTTGAAATAAGAATTAAAATAGACTCCGATTTTTGCATATTGCGATTTCTATGAAGCGATGTGTAATTATCGATAGCTCATGGATATTACGAGACAGCACTCCACGGAAATAATCTCGATTATCAACCCGGATTGTTACTATATCGAATGCAATATTTGATCTGAACACCATGAAATACATAAAATCTTTAACATTCCATTCTCGATCGCCGTATAACGATGTAAAATGTTTATCTCTGAACGTTCTGAACTGATATAGAGTAGCGTCTGTGAAACCGCCCATCCCAACTGTCAGGAAGTCATCATGATGATTCATTTGATACTCACATAACGTAACTAAGTGTCTTAAGTTTTAGCGGGTGACAATGATTGCAATTTATGAAACGTACATGGACGCCATAATAATGATAATCAGTTGCGTAGTTAAAACAATGCCGTTGGGATCTGAGCAGCATAATGCTGCATTTGTTGGGGAGATCAAATTTTTCCACCGATCTCCCTAGTGCAATCCCGGAATATTCTCTGTTTGCATATTCAGTTTTCCGTCGGGACAGACACGTTCAGAGCGTCAGACATTTGAGAAGTAACATGTAAATTCGCTGTGTATTCGCTCTTCCTGTGCACATGGTTTTTTGATTTTCATGGATAAAGTCTGGACGCACTCTTCTCCTTCTGTATCTGGTAATTTCTTAGCTACGGACAAATTCTTTGCTGCTTTGCAGCTCAAATTCAGATACCGGCACATTTTGTCGGGTTCCTTTGGTTCTCCTCCACAGATTGAGGCATTGCATCCAACTTGGTTGCAATGAAGATACTGATTTGATTGAAAAGTAGTGTAATATTTACTCAACTGCAAAACCAACTGCTTGCTGGTCAAAGGCAATTCAGGTTTAAAGGATGCAATACGCTTTCCGGTGCATTAAGAATCATCACTGGGATAGTTCTGTGTGTGGCTAATGGAAGCGCGGTAATTGTACAACACTGATGTGTTCTCATTATTGGAAGTCAGCCGAGAGTCGTCTTCCCCTCTCATTCTGAAATTCTTTGTGCCACCCGGTTGGATCATTTGTAGTGACGACTTGCTCAAATTGTACTCTCTTGCTCTATCGATCTGATCAGCGACTAATTTATCATTAGTTTGTAATATTTATCGTATGTATTGGTGAGACCGATACACCCCACAACGGCCGTCAGCAAGGTATCCGTTCACCGTTTTACAAGACTTGTTCGGTTGTTCCATCCTCGTGATTGCATGATGCATTCCTAGAACCGTTAGAGTGGGCGAGAGACCTATACACCTTTCAAGTGTGTCAACATGTGATCACCTTAGCAAATTTGATTCCCGCTAGTGTTGGTTCAACGCTCCAATATGACCGTCAAGGGACGAGTGTTTATCGTTGGGGGTCAGAAATGTGAGTATAGACAGCAGATAGGAGAACAGAAATGGCAGTTTTTGATCAACCACAGTACTAAAGATAATGAACGGACAACATTTTCCGAAATCCTGCATTTGGAATAACTTCTTTCTCACTCACTCTCTCTCTCAGGAGAGAGAGGAAGAAGAGACGGTTGGGTAGCCAAGCCGGGGAATGGTCTTACCTTCCGTGAGCAGGTTGCTATTGAACAGTGGCATACAAGTTCGATCAAAATAGGTAAGCTATAGTTCGGTTTTAAGTGCATAAATCATCGAGATTCAGACAACTAAATAGCTTAAAGAACTCTGGCGCGGGGATTGTTTGAGTGCAGCAGGAAGATCTTCAACGAAGTGAAAATGGCACTGACCTTGTGGTTTGTGTTTATTTAAAAAATAGACAGATAATCCAACCTCCATCCTACGGGTCTATTCAATTTATTTGCAGTAGACTGTGAAAATACACGGCAAAACCGAGAGAGCTAGCGAGCGAGCGAGAGAGAGAGAGACTTGCCTCGTCAGACACGAATTCGATTTGACCGTCATGTTCCAATTCGCCCAGTGCATGTGGTGTGAATTTCAGCCCCAGGCGAACACGTGACTTGGGTGCCAATTTCACCATCACAGATTGTGACCCCGACACGCTAGGATCGGATGGGGCTTGATCGTCCGGAGTGCGGTGTGCAGTCGGCAATTGAATATCCCAATCGAAACGTGTAGGTGAACCACGGGAACGCACACGACTACGCACTTCACAATCCGTGGTCAGTTGGGCTGAGACAGAAGCCAACTGTTGTGCGGAAGCTCCCCAGTGTAGGGCAAACACATCCGGATTGGTTATTCGAGGTTGGAGAGTGAACGATTGATTTGTCGGATTTTCTAATAGAATACTGGTCACTTTGGATCTACGCGGGAACACGAAAAAATAACAACCTAGATATGTATATTGCACGGAACTGTCATGTCTTCTGAATGTTTTCTCTATTCGTCGTATATTAAAGTTGTGTTCTTGCCACATTTAATCATAGGTAACTCAAATCAATTGCCGAACAATCTCAGATGTTGAATCAACAAATAGGAATTGAGATTTTCCTGAGAAGAATGCAGTACGGATGAGTAAAAAACAAAGGTGTATAGAGAGAGAGAGAGAGAGAGACAGAGAGTAAAAAATAAAACAATTGCACACTGCGAGCAATAGAATGATAATAATGAGCCAAAAAATCAACTAACTGGATAGAGATTCCGGCAGGTCTGCAATCATAATTGGTGCCGAGAGCAATAGAAAAAAAAAAATACGGGGCAAAGTATGAGAGGATGTTGGTTCTGTATTTGGTGATGCGCACAGAAAGAGCCTTATAACGGGGATCTGTAAGGAGTTTTTATATGGATTTCTGAAGTTTGTTGTACAAGCAATGATCTCGGCTATTCAAGATGCTATCAGCTTTCTTCCAACTGCGTCGATATTTGTGCACACAGCAAAATCAATCAGTATATTTTTGATTGTGGTACTAAATTGGGATGGGAGGTGGACATTAATATGATATCGTTTTCTTTCCAGTCGATAAGAGAGAACAGCAAATTCAATGCAGGAGGACCCATGTGATAAAAAATTTGAAAATCATACTCGGGGGAAAGGAAGCTCCCTAGAACTGAAAGCATAAAAAGAGAGTTTACAAACACTATTGTAAACATTCTACATTCTCTGAATCGGATAGAGATTGTGTATTTAACAGGGTCCGTCTTGGGAATACTGTAACTGTTAACGAAAACGTGTGGTAGATCAATAAAAGAGTCGAATTTGAGATTGAAGGGTGCATCAATACGTTTGGAAGCATTAAACATAAGAGTTCGGGTCAGGTACTAACTAACTAACGACGCAGTTCACACGGTCTTGAATTTGAAGAAGAAACAGTCAATAGTGTTGGAGGTGCACCCGGCCACTAAGTCTTCAGCATACATGCCGACAATGAAGTTGAGCGGAGAGAGGTTGTTTATGAACAGAGAAAATAGAAGGGAGATAAAAAGACGCTGTTAAAAAACCACACTAGAGTTAAGATTAGAAGAGGACGAAGTTTCATCACTTTATGAAGTGAATCGTGTCTTGTGTTAGAAGTAGTTTAGAAGAACTAATAATCTATCAGATCTCAAGCCACAATCAGAGAGATGTAGAATGGAAATGTTACGGTTCCGCGGACCAAACGCATTGGCATAATAACGGAAAATAGGGATAACAGTTCTAGCACTTTCATAATAAGCAGTATATGAATGATTGGACAGAATTTCCCATAAGTGAACTATCGGTTTCGTGATCATTGCCGCTCTTCAGCCAGGCGTGTTCGATAATCTCTTGTCC
>UZAN01058135.1:0-12286 GCA_900618425.1 Echinostoma caproni
CCTGGACGGGATTGAACGCTGCAATTGAGATGGAACACAAAGCAGACAACGTCATTAAGGAAAATGGTGGGGAGGGGGGAGTGTGCTAACAGAGCATGTCAGTGGGACTGGACCAAAACAGGAATCGTTATATCAGATAAGCGGTGAAATGTTTGGACGTGCGGTGACCAAGAAGTAAAATAAGGAGAGACGGTTGGCGGATCAATGTGCAGGAAAAGATGGAAATAGATACAAGAACGGATCGGATGAAACAGAACAGAGTTGAAGCGTTTGTCAGAGTATATATATCAAGGTATATGTATTCCCTATACCGTGTGACAGATGACTTCTGTGGGGTCTCATTCGATAGATAGCTTCAGGGACTTCGATCAGTAATGAATGATTTGGGTTAGGCATTGGTCGCTTTGAGGTAGGACTAACTACACACTAGGCATCCAATCTTAAAACAACTTGTAGGTGAGGCAGGGGGTGCGTTCCTCAACCTGGTCCGGAATGCGGACGCATGTAGTCAAAGCGGTGGATACAGCCTCGCCCAGCAACCACTGCTGGTGTCAAATTGTCTATGGCGGGNCCTTCGAAGGGCCCAAGCCAAACGAGTCTGGAATGAAAAGACGAAATTGGACAGTCTGAAGTGCAACCCAGCTGAGAAGGCAAAGGCGGAGAGATACAGCGAGAGGCAAACGAAAATTCTAGTCGAGGTGGAAAATTGGGCGTTGTAGTCTGAGAAGACATTTACCATGGGTTGTCAATTCTACTTCTAGAGTCTGAAACTGAATAAGCGTAATACAGGAAACAGGTAATTAAGACTCAGTTAGAGTTCAGTGATTAGAAGGCGAGTGACATCACTTATTACAAGGATTCACAGAAACGAGGTCGGTTCCACTTCTCCAGCTTTGAGACTCTCCAAGTGTACTGTACATTTGGCGAGATCAGATTAAATGTGAACACAACTGCCGCAATGGTATGAGTTACAGGTAGAGAAGAGGGTATTTGTACCTATGGCTTGAAATTCCAATCGACGTTGGTAATTAGATGCTGTAGACTATCAAGACATTTAGCATGGGTTGCCAATTCCAATTCTACAATTTTGAACTGAAGAATTGTAGTATAGATAAGGTTAGATTAGGCTATACAGGACGCAGGTAATAAAGAGTCAATCAGAGGTCACTGATGAGCACTCGACGATACACATTATATTACGTTGTTAGAGTTTCGAGGCTGTATCAGTGTGCTGAGATAGGATTGAGACGCGAATGTGCATACCGCTACCTGGTAAGCGTGCGTCACGGATTGGTGAAAGCCGAAAAAAGATGGTCAGTTTGGATGCTCAACGTCGATAGTATGGCAAAAACGAGATGTCTCATCAGGTATTATGCCCGAAAACGTTAATGCTATAGGTGGGTCATCGCCCCAAGCCCTACAGGTGGAAATTATCACAGTGTGGTACATGAATGCTTTTAGTATTGAGAACAATTAGTTCGCTCCCGAGAATCACCCCCCATCGTGTTCACTGAATCACGGCTGAAAATGGAGCAAACAGTCTCCCATTTAAAGGGATATACCAGCTGTAGGCAGAACAGTACTGACGGAAGATAGGGGGTGGAGTACTGCTGCTTGTCAAGACTGCCTTTAATCAAAGGACATTGCAGCTGGAGTTAGATACTCCGAATATCCAAGCCACAGGATGCTGTATTCAACCAGGTCTGAATTAAGTGGGCGTAGCATGTTTATATAAATCCCCCAATGCGACGCCAGGGGAAGATATGGAGCTGCTTATGATCCTACAACAAACTCTGGCGAAATACCAGCGCTTTGTCATCATTGGCGACTTCAATTTTCCGGAGATATGTTTGCCAACGGTGCACGCACGTACGGGATCCCCAGAGGCTGAGTTTTTGCAGTTTCCACAAGAAAGAGCTCTGACAAAGGTAACGAGATACCAACGACGACAGAGACCCTCACTACTAGACCTAGTTATCATGAGGTAATGCTCGCACATAACCAGTCTAAAGATGGACGAAACTTTAAACCAAGTGGCTACGAAGTTATCCTTTTTAAACTATTGGTTGGCTATCGTAGACAAGGAACTACTCTTTGGTCTCTTCGGTCGCATAAAAGTCACAGAATTGGTACAGGCTGCAAACGCTATCAGCTGGTACACGATGTCTTCAGAGTGTACCAAGCAAGAGAGATGGAACATCGTTAAGGCAGGGTTAACTAGACTTACAGAAGGCTTCGCGCCACTGAAGTGCGAAAGTGCGACTTTTAGTTTCATATTCTTACCTTTCCTCCCTGTGTAAACCTTTTTGACTTAACTCTAAACAGTATCACCTGAAGTAAACCCCTGGTAATGTTGCTCGCTGGGGCAGCTGTCCGAATCTAGAGAAGGTTAACGAATCATGACAACCCACGAAAAAAATATTCGCGTCGTAGCACCAGAGGAAGTCCCAAATCCTACTGGTGTATGAATCTGGACGCACGTTAGGCGAAAGCCTGTTTTCGTCCTAGAAACCTGACCTGACCTGACCTGACCTGACGAACCTGGCATAGACCTATATGGTGGAGACCCGGAATAGAGAGGGCACTGAAAATTCGCCGACAATACTGGGATCGCTTTAAGTTCTATGGAAGCGCTAGCCCTGAAGCTGTGTACAAGGACCCTCTCAAAAGGCATGCGTAACGTTTCGCGCTGGCTTCGATTCCCACGTGAGCTTAGGTTTAATTTTTACATATATGTTCATTAAGATATATATGTATAGTATACTCGTAGTATTTACCTCCGTAACCGTTCAGGCAGTTGTTATTAAATTACGGTATACTTTGCATCCCTAGACATATAATCTACCCGTCTCGTCATCTCAGCTTATCGTCCCACCCCAAATTGCTTCTATAAATATAGGTTGATCTTTCCCCTTGGATTACCAGTTTCTTTACCTAACAATCGTACATTGCGCTAAACCACAATCTACGGGCAATAAGTTATCACTGTGCTTGTGTATATCCAAAGCATCCCTCTTACTACACTTTTATCTCTTAGTTCCTATTTTCCAACGTTCTTGAAGATGGTTTCGTACTACCTGAGCACTTTAACCTCCTGTCTCATCTCATACTATTAACAGCGAAAGTATTCAGACACCGGATCTACAATGCGAAGGACACCGAAAAAGCGCTCGAATATTAACATTGGTCTAGCTGCTAGGCCAAAGAAATACAAGCAAGGTCAACCTGACTCAATAATGAATCCATGCTCGGTAACTATCACTAACTTATTTGGTATAGCTATGAGACAGTCGATACGGTGGAGTAGAAGTTGGCTGAGTTGGATTCTTAGCTGTCATCTACCGGGGACCTAACCACTAAGCTGGCACCCCTCACCTATATCGTTGAGCTATCTACATGTCCCGACAAACGGAGCCTTCTCAAAGCTGGCATGTTCATTAACGCTTTAGCGGCTGAGATTCATAGTCGAGAACAACGATCACATAATGCGGTTGTTTTTAACGTCCTTGACCGTTTGTGTATCACAACCGTGAAAAGCACCATACTTAACACCTGCAACATAAAACACCACTAGTGTCTTTGCACCCGGTTGCGCAAGACAACTCCGCGCAACCACTGCCCGATACTTTTTTAATTCTAAAACAAAATGGCTGCCCATTAATTTATTTCCAAACAAAAGATGATCTAATAACTCTTCCTACAAGCAAACCAATATCACTGCGGATCGTGTTTCTCTTATTTATCGACAACTTTATAGCACAGGCATCTTCTTTGAAGATGCCCAGTAATTCCTTGAATAATCCACTTGAATAAAAGATACAATATGCCTTTTCGAAAAAAATGTCTTAAGACTAGCACTTCCCGGATACCTAAAGCAACAGAATCTCGGGAATGACCGACTTAAAGAAACCGATTGAGTAAGGTAGTAAAAGAACTAAGATTATTAAGAATACTCTAACTAAGTTAACGAATTAGCTATCTTCTTTTGAAAACATTGCGNCCCCAAGACAGTCACTGGTTCATCGAGTATGGTTGCAGCCAGTTAGTTTCTCGACTCAGTCTCTGCTGAGGTAGTGAGACGCTTGCAAAATGCAAAGAATGCTGTGGTTTTTAACAAAGTCTAATCCACTCCAATCCAATCCAATCCTCCAGGACGTAGAGGCTTCGGCCTTATGGTTGTCCTGATTGTGGCTCGATCTCGTCGGTAGACCGATCGAGCTGTACGTTTGTCCGGCTTGCAGCACGGTTGATAATTCCGCGACCTTCCGAAGTTGCGGGATTCGGATGTAGTAGGAGTCGCGTCTTTTATTGGTAAGGCTGAGAAAGAAAGGAGGCATGCTGTCTTCTCGCCGTGTCGGTGAGAGACTTACGTACACTTAATCGCAAGCCCTCCTTCGTTTGCATGCTGAGCATGCGCACCACGTTGTGTCATCGGAGTTTAAATCAACAAAGATTCTACCTGACAAGACCCCACTGCAAAGAGAGATGGCCAGATCATCTAATAACTATCCGTTGGAGTAGAAGAGTTCGGAATTCTCAACTTTCACTCGCAAAATAATAAACTCAATTCCCAATTTGTACCAACGTCAGTCACCAGTAATAAGAACACCGGTTACTACGGTTGACTTGGATTTCACCCTCACCGGTGGATCCTCCTAGCAAAAGCCAGCACCTTTCGGCCACACCCACTGAATCTCCTACGAATCATGAAAATATAAACCGGAATAATGTAAGAGACCGCTCATCGGGAAAACTACTTATTACCCCCTATCGGTGTTCATTGGTCCCGGACTAAACTTTAGACAAGTCGCAACATTATGCTCGCCATCCTCAAGCTTGAAAAGCAACACGGATACTCTTTCTAAATTGCGAGGTAACAGCTCCTTAGTAACTCTTGATCCATCACCGCAAAAACATCCAAAATGGGATCCGGTACTTAGGCACAATCCGGGTCCGTCCCATCCAAGATTACCTCATTCAATGAATAGAAATTCTCTCCTCGCGACGGAGAATACTTCACTTCAAAGACACACTAAAACTGCGACTAACCTCGTAGGTCAACATCTGCAGTACTGCTCACACAGTCTAAACAATGGAGATCCCTTGACCAGTTCCACCTCACACCTGGCTTTACAACCCTATCCTCAAAGAATCCTTTATCCATCTTTTCCCTATTTTCTGCCTCCCCCTCCGTGTTTCCAATCCATTACCACTCAACCGTTTCATACTACTACTAACCAGTTATTTCACGAAGGCAAAGCTCCGCTTTTTCGTACCTGTCATAGATACAAATAGCTCAATTTTTCTATCCAAATCATACCATCCGGCACCAATTCAATGTGAACGTTATGTTGTATCCCACAACGTATCATCCCAAGTCCCGTCCAATTTTTCCAGATCAAATCCAAGAACCCATATTCTTTTTCCCCGTCCCCCGTACCGACATGTAGAACCCTCATCACCTTCACATTCTCAAGTGATTACATATCCCACCCCGAATGGTTCTCCCAGCGTCGAACATAAAAGTCGATCTTTCTGCTTATTGCTGATTAGTTCACGCTCAGTTCTTAGCAAAATGAACCATATTCGAATGGTTGCGATAACAGAAGATTAGACTTCATTTTGGTGACGGAAACTTGGTTACCCGAATCTACTCCCATAAGTGCCATCGCTTTGTGGCTATAAATACTTTGTCAAGAGCAGAGCGAATAAACGTAGTGGTGGAGTCTTAATCTATGCAAAGGAAATCATCCCCATATCATACTTTCAGCAGCCCATCCTAGATTGTAAGGATTACTCCATATGGCTAAGCGTTGAGGCTGAGGGCCAAGAGCTACTGTTAGGTTGCGTCTATCGTCCACCCAGACAAAGTGCCAACAGCTTCATGTCTATTATTAATACACTGAATTTATTGAGCAACCTCCATACGGGTCCTAAGCTAATGGCTGGTGATTTCAATCCAACAGAAATATTCTGGGCTACACTTAAGGCCCCACGTCATCTTAGGAAGTTTTTGAATTGCATTGAACTTGGAAGTTGGACTCAGCATATGGTGACCCCAACGATACTGGGCAACACTTCGGACCTAATTACTTCGTTAGAATTAACAGATACCTGTACATTGGTACNCTTTTCATCTAGCTAACTGGAACGAGCTGTCTTCTACAATTCGATCCCAAAACTGGGACCCCTTTTTCTGGCTGGAAATGCTCAGCTCGCAGTTGATGAGCTCTATTCTATTTTAGAATTATGTATCAATTCTATCAAACCGTCGCACTACCTCATATATAAATCAAAATACAATGCTATGAGTAAACTAAAGACTAAAGTCTTCAAACTCAAACGTGATAACCTGAGAGCCACCGATTTTTCAATGCTCTTGCAGCTCAATAACACGATGCAAAAAATTAATTTATTGNGAAATGTCAGGAACAGAATGCTTTGAGCCATCCAAAGAAATCAGAGTTACTAGCAAGGTTAATGAAAAGGAGGAACCCGACATCATCGACTTTGATCACGGCACTTGTTTACAACAACACTCCCATTACAGAACCAAAGGATACAGCTGAAACGCTAAATGCATTTTTCGCCTCAACACTGATTAGCGACACCGCATCATTCATTTATCATGCTACAATTTCTCCAGTTGAGCCATTATCGAATATCACATTCCACCCAGCCGATGTTTCCCCTCTTGTTTCTAATATCAAACTGTCTTATAGACGAGGTGCCGATTCCTTACCATCAGCCGTCTTTAAGATGAGGGGACCTGAAATTCCAATTCTTCTTTCAAACATCTTTAATATATCCATGAAGTATAGCTGATACCCGACACAGTGGAAAACTTCTGTGATCATCCCTATTCACAAGAAGGGATTACGACAAGGTCCTGCCAATTACAGACCAGTGAACCACACTCCTGTTATTTCAAGAATCATGAAAAGACTGTTTAAAGCTAAGCTGACCAAACATCTCATTAATAATAATCTTATTAGTAAAGACCAACATGGATTTTTGAAAAGTCGCTCGTGCGCAATTTGCATGACCGACTTTCTTAATCTGGTTACGATCGCTGTCAGTAATGGGGAATCAGTGATTGCAATTTACCTGGATATGACAAAGGCCTTTGACCGGGTTTCTCACAATCGGTTACTATCAAAGGCTAAGTCTTATGGTATTGTAGACCCCCTTTATTCGTAGTTAGATTTCTACTTGGATTCTCGTAATCAGTTGGTTAGCATTAACGGGACACTGTCGCAACCTAAACCAGTGACCAGTGGAGTAATACAAGGTAGCGTGCTGGGCCCTTTATTATTCCTGATATATGTCAATGATATTTTCACCGTGGTCCGTCATGGGACACCCTTTTTGTTTGCGGACGACATGAAATTGTTGTATACGTATGATCACAACAACCTGATTAATACAATTGAGAATATTAGCGGTCATCTACGTTCCCTTAGTTCATGGTGCAATGACTGGTTAATGGAGTTTTCGGTAAACAAAAGTTGTATACTTACACAAGTGCATTCTACCCCCCGGTGCACCTATCATTAATGATAACACTATTACCGACAGACCATTGGTGAGAGATTTGGGTATGCACTACTCCGGCTCCTTCAACTTCTCGGAGCATGCTGAGGTCCAAGTAGCAAAATGTCGCAGAACCATTGGACTGATCCAGAAATCTTTCAGATATCTGGACAGTAAACTCAGTGTCTACATGATCTTTGCCAGTCCGCTTTAGAATGCGGTACATTAATTTGCACTAATATGCACCAGTGCGACAGAATAGCGATAGAAACAGTTCAACGCTACTTCACAAAACAATTATTTGGCTTTTCCGATGGCCCAAATTATAAAGAACGATATATACCACTGAAAATTGAACCGCTATGGCTACGACGAATAAAAATTAACCCAACATTTTTCCATTTAAACATAATGCATAATAGAAGTATGGCCTTTCCAGAATTAAAAGACCAGTATAACTATAGATATTCTTTACGAGGCGGATGTAATACCGTCTCTGTACCGTTTTTTCGCAACCGCTTGCCATCCAACTTTTTTATAATCAAATAGTCGCTTCTGTGGAATAAGCTTCCTCCACACATTCGTGCGATCAGTCACGTATCAGCATTTGAGAGGGAATTGAATAACTTCCTTGATGTACCAATGTTAATACATCTGTACGACTCCTACATCTCCGAAGATCGAGCATATGAAGTTGGTTTGGGGTTCTGACCAGCTACTCGATAAACAGTGTGATAGAATTACCGTATACATCAAACAGTATCTATAAAAAAGGTGCTTGCCTTAATCAACAGCTGGGACAGAGCCCAATCTGTCGTTTTCTTCTGTTTGTTTCAGATGTCCCCCCAATGCTGAAGGATACATTTTTGTCGTGAAGAACGGCTGCACCCTCTTTACAGTTCGCATAATATGGACCTAGAAATGATACCAACCAAAAGCAAACAAGATACATTCTGCTTCTTTTCTCTGCTGATCTCCTGAGATGATGAAAACGGCTCTAAGGTGGAACTACGCAAATGATACTGACATGTCCTGAGCCACTAATGATTACAAATCTTCCGAAGGAAAAAGAAGTCCGTTATGAGGAACGGACAGGGACTCCATGGAGTCTGCAGCAATCCCAACATGAGAAAAAGAACATAACCAAAGAAACATTGAGATTCGTTATCTTGGGGAGTCGCCTATGACAAACCCGAAACTGCACACTTATGCTCCAGGTCAGAGCAAGATGCACAGTAGTGAATTTCTTATAGCTCTTTTTCAAATCCTCTGTCTCTTTGGCATTGAGACATATATATTATTTGACAATGGAGAGATAATTTTAATGGTAGTAAAGTAGTCCATGAATCTATAGCATTTATAAAGCTTTCTGGAGAATTAACTCAAAAGGCTATTTTCTGCGTTTCGGCTAAATTTAAACACTTTACAAATCACCATACCAAGCAGGCATTACCAGTTGGTATCACATCAGCCAAAGATGACTTCTGCGCACTCACAACCCATCTTCACAGGATAAACAGAAGAACGCCAACACACCCCCAACAGAGGGAGTTAGGTGGCGACGTCTCCCAGGGTTTGGTAAAGTTAGACGAACAGGTAACAATGAGTCCCTACTCGGGAAGACGATGTTGACCCAGAAGGTCTCAGTCAATTGGATAGCAGGAAGGAAAACACGCAAAGCGGGTGAAAGTGAATTATTAAGTAAGAGAGCCACTCCACCCGCATGGCCACGGTTTGATACCTGTCTGCATAAATTGAAACCATCTATCATTATTTAGCAATCTAGTATCTCTTGATTGAGCCACGTCTCAGAGCTATTACGTGTGGCTTCTTATCGCGCGCCAATTACCGCAGTTCAAGGATCTTAATAGTTATACTGAGACAATTGGTTGATACGCACTTCAGCACCTGCTCACTATGTATTTCAGCAGGTCTAATAGGACGGTAGGGGTCGTGGGAGAGTTTTGTAGTGGGTGTGTTTCGATCTTTTTGCTCCGAGGGGGTCGTGGCACCCGTGAGAGCCTCTTGGAGGGTGGTGCCATGTGTTTGGCATCCACGTCGCGTACTGGTGGGATTGACTTGCCAGGTTTTTGGGGGTTTCACTCTGTCTGGTGGGCGAGAGCGGTCTACCGAGGACAGAAAAAGGGGCCTGGCGTGTCTTATTTTGGTTACAGTCCTGTCTTAGCTTTCATTCTTGAAGTAACCTGGCGACGCTTACCAACAGTACGGGTTTCGGCGCAGGGAGATTGTTTCTCTGGATTTTAGTTTTGGAGAAATAAGATTTAGGTTGCGCCGAGGTAGGAGCTGAGATGATTGTCTTGGGTGGTAGATTACCCAGTAGCCCCTTCATCCCAGCTAGTGGTCGAATGATAGGCACCTTGATTGGGCCTTTGAACACCTTTTCTGGAGCGTGGAATGATTTCATAAGTGATATTAACTTGCGGTCGAGATCCCGACTATGGTTGGTTTCTCTGTGGTTATGTCAGTGAAGCTGCCCTCGGGAGTACTGGCGAATAGTGGGGCGAAGAATAGATTCTTGCTCTTCTTGGATGAGGAGATGTGTGGTACCTTCTCAAGCTGCAGTTGCGCGAAATTGACTGCGGTACGCATTTGGAGCTTCTCATCTATTTTTACGCCACCCGGTTTTTTGTCAAATTTTCTGACATGAAGAGGAATTTCGCGAACTATACCTGTGACATATTTGAATCTCTTGATTATATTAGCCTGAACAAGACAATGCCACACTGTTGCGCTCTGGCTGAATTGGACCACGATGCCTGTGATCGTTTTCTTGGTTTTTGTTCGAAGAAATGAACACCTGATTGGGTTTAGGATCTCAAGTGATTTAAGCTATCGAGGATTATCTTGACCATCTGGGCTGAGGTTGTTCCTGCTGGAAACTTTCCCCAGAATATCATGCGTTTACTGCATGTCTGTCTCAGACAGCTTATTTGTGATGTCTAAAATGATTTGGTCAGAGATCTTGAGGGTCTTTCTACTGGTTTCAATCTGGGGAGAGAGGCCTACAAGTAGTACTTTCACCTCCACCAACCAAGCCTCCAGTTTGGCAACTTTCATCATAGAAATAAGATTGCCTCTCTCTGTGATATGATTATCCTGTTTTGTATCGCTGTAGAAGCAATATTAATAATAATGGTGTATTTCTCGGAATATAATAATAATAATAATAATAATAATAATAATAAGTGTATATTTCACGGAGCCCCGTGAGGCATGCATAGGCATGATCAAATGTACAACATAATCCTCCGTACAGGAGAGGCCCAAAATGGGGGGAAAAATTGAAGGTCGCAGTGAACATAAATACAAATGGAAAACAAAGTGGACAAGGTATCAGAGAATAAGGATCGAGATAGCAGAATGCACCAAAAGAGCAAGTCGGTGGACGTAGGACAAAAAACAAGAATCGTTGAACCGGATGAATGATGAGATAATTGGAAATAAGACAATCAGTGAGTAAAAGAACAAGAGGCAGCCTGCCGATCGTTGGACTCGAATGGACAGAAGTGGGGGTTACTCAGAGTGTGCATGATGGGAAAGCAGCCCAGTCATTGGAGGATTTGATTGTAACTTGCTTTCGGTTTTTCATTAATACTCCGAATAAATTTACCACTGGATATCGTGCCAGTCTAACGGAAGAGACGCCTCTTTATTTTTCTCACAGCAGCAGATCTCTGGAAAGGAAGACAGAAACGCAAAACAGTCTAGGTTGTAACCTAGCTGATGAGAAAATGGGAGGGGAAAAAGCATGCTAGTTATCGCGCAATTTAATCAAAGAGGTTCATGACAGTCAACAGGAAGATTAGAATGGGTATCCATACAAGTGTTACCAAATATTGCCAATGGACAAAGTATGGAATGGTAAAACAGGCGAACCAAATAAATCCGAATTATCTGTTTAGAAAGTGGTCACAGCTACCTGGTTTGCATGTGCCACGAGATTTAGATCAATGATTCGAGCGGAAACGATATGAGCGAAAATTCAAATATTAGAAAACTGGTCACAATAATTCTGGGAGTATGCACCAAGATGGAATGTGTTCCACAGATACAGCTTTGAAGCTCAATCGGTGTAGTGACAGAGGTTCTGTTAAGTAAGTGGTCACAGCTACCTGGTTTGCATGTGCCACGAGGTTTCTTCAAATGATTCGAGCGAAAACAATGCGAGGACTTATCCAAAAATTGGATAATTGGTCACGATACTTCTAGGAATAATAAGCAAGATGGAATGTGTTCCACAGATACAGCTTTGAAGCTGATCGGTGTACTGATAGAGGTTCTGTTTAGAGAGTGGTGTTCCACAGATACAGCTTTGAAGCTGAATCGGTGTACTGACAGAGGTTCTGTTTAGAAAGTGGTCACAGCTACCTGGTTTGCATGTGCCACGAGGTTCTTTATCAAATGATTCGAACGGAAGCGAGATGAGCAAATAAATCAAACAATTAATGAATGGTCATAACACTTCTGAGATTATGTACCAAGATGGAATGTGTTCCACAGATACAGCTATGAAGCTGAATCGGTGTAGTGACAGAGGTTCTGTTTAGAAAGTGGTCACAGCTACCTGGTTTGCGTGTGCCACGAGGTGTTTTATCAAATGATTCGAACGGAAGCGAGATGAGCAAATAAATCAAACAATTAATGAATGGTCATAACACTTCTGAGATTATGTACCAAGATGGAATGTGTTCCACAGATACAGCTTTGAAGCTCAATCGGTGTAGTGACAGAG
>UZAN01058137.1:1271-12285 GCA_900618425.1 Echinostoma caproni
GAAGGTCCTAAATTTCAGGAGCAGTAGCCTGTGGTTTACAGAGTCAAAGGCCTTTTGGAATTCCAAGTAGCAGACCTCCACCATCTCCCCTCTATCCAGCCTGTCGGTGATGTCATCTGAAAATATCAGTAGATTCGTGAGACACGATCTCTTCCTCACGAACCCGTGCTGGCTAGCTGATAGCAAGTGGTGGCGTGCAACATGAGCCACCACCTTGTCCCTCAGCAGCCTTTCCAGTATCTTCAGCGGTACCGAGGTTAGACTAACCGGTCTATAGTTTGCTGCCTGATTTCCGTCCCCTCCTTTTTGTATGTGGACAACATTTGCCACCTTCCAGTCTCCTGGCAGCCGCTCTTCTTTGAGGGATTTATTAAACAGCTTTGCTAACTGTGCTACATGCACCCCAGCCAGTGGTTTCAGGGGGGCCGGATGGATATCATCGGGTCCCGCTGCTCTTGAGCGCTTGGAGTTGGGCCCTTACCTCATCTTCGGTGACCACGACTTCAGCCATTGTGGGCATATCTCGCTCTATGGGGGTTGCAGGGTCCTTTAGACCACAGTCTGACAAGTGAGAGACATCTACTCTACGTGATAGCTCTGCGAATTACTTCGTACCTCGTCTCCAAGTGGTTTCCTCCAGCCCGAAGCGGCCACAAGAATAAGGCGTGGTGCGATAGACAACAGCTCGGCATGCGGATACGTGTCCTAATTAGCAAAGCCTGCTAATCGGAATTCAACACGCTAGCAAATTTATCTCGATAAACTCCTAAGTACGCGACGGTTTAACCTGCTGATTTATAACCCGTTCACTCCATCCCACGTAAGCCAAACTCCATAAGCGTCAATAACAAAAAAATATGCTGAAAACATTGTATTGCTAAGTGATGTCCGAGGTGATTTGCAAGCTATTTTGGACTGTTTGTGAGCTAGTGTAGCCATTTTCAACATGCGGTTAGCATCTTTACATGCCCTGGTTTGGTCAGCCTGACAACAGTTAGCCCGCATGCAAATCGTGAACGTTTTTTTATAAAGACTATTGTACTATGATTTGTTTGACACACAGCATAGTCTCAGACGTGTGTGAAATACACAATAGCATCTTAGAAGTGTAACATAATGCTCAGGGACGGTTGGTCCAGCTTCTAACCTCACTTCATTTTGGGAAGAAGTAGAGGATTTTGCTATCTGGGCAGCTATATCTCACCTGGTGGTTGTCACAGATGAAGTGTCAGCACGCATACAAAAGGCTGGGTTGGCATTTGTCAAATTGAGACATCTGTGGCACTGTTGCGACATCCGGCTCCCTGTGAAGGGTCGATTATATGCTGCAGCAGTTCGGCCAGTGCTGCTCTACAGTGTAGAGACTTGGCCATTACGGGAACAAGATAAAAATAGATTTGTCGGTGTTCGAACACCGCAGTCTACGTCGCATTTCACGAGTCTGGCGGGGTAACCGGACGAGTACTGCTGAGTTTAGGCGTGAAGTTTTAGGTAGTCACAGACGTTCACCGGGGCGCATGGTCGATCCAGATAAATTGCCACGGCGAGCGATGTTTTCCGGGGTAGGTAGCGGTTGGAAAACGGTCAAGGGTGATCAAACGAAGACATGGCATGAGGATATGAAGACCCTAACCAGCAGACTGGTTTACATAGGCTCCCCGGCTGGGGACCCTGAGGTTATGTTCACCGATGGTTATAGACACTGAGCGATATGGCTGGGTGTCGCAAACAGTAGTGCTGATGCATCTCATTATTCTGGCAACCTGTCTATATGAATTCTCTACCTCCCGCTTGAATTGGTCCTCAACATTCCAATCGTCATTCTGCTGTTTTATCCAAATGGACCCATGAAAATGCATGCTTAGTGGTTGTAAAAACTGAAACTGAACGGAATGCCACTTTGACACTCCAGTTCGATTATATAAACTATGGGATACCAATCGTTTCGTTTTTTCCTCGAAAAGGATGATGCAGAAATTTATTCACTCGTACTTCTGGTCGATTAAGAGTTTGGCTACCTACCAGATTAACCGAAAATAGCAGCGGTGTTCGTCAATACCGATCCATTTCAGTATTCCTGTTTATTTTCATCGTTCCATAAAAGGTGCGCTGCATTCATCTTTATAAAGGTAAGTTATGTGAAACTTTCAGAATAAAGTGAAAATTGAAGCTGAAATGAGACTAATACAGAACACTTTATTTTCATATTTCGGTGCTGTAAAATATAACTGTTGCTAACTGTTTTAGGAAAGACCCTCTTGGCAAAGGCTGTTGCAAATCAAACTTCAGCAACTTTTCTTCGTGTTGTTGGCTCCGAACTTATTCAAAAATTCCTTGGCGATGGACCCAAGCTTGTCCGAGAACTATTTCGGTTGGCTGAGGAAAACGCCCCAAGCATCGTTTTCATTGATGAGATCGATGCTGTCGGAATTAAGAGGTACGTCACATCTTAGTCGATTAACTTTCTCAGCATAGCGTTTATCTGTGGATTGTCTTTATTTATTGCATGAATGTTTTCCTTTTAGATTTTTGAAACTAATAAGTTTCCCACCTATGTCAGGTTTGCGCATCATGAATGCACTTTCCATCCGTTGTTAAAATATTGTCTCACATGTAGACGACAAGTGATTGTTGCGTTTTGATGTAGCGGAGTGACAACAGACCTAGTTACTCCGCTGCTTCGGTGGCTAGGGCACGTATTGCGTATGATCAGCCATCGTCTGCCGCGCCGCGCTTTATTCGCTGTAGCTAATCCGGGCTGGAGGAAACCACGTGGAGGTCAACAGATGACGTGGAGACGAGGCGTGAAGAAATGCACAGAGCCATTAGGTAGAGCAGGTGTCTCTCGCCTTCCAGGTTGGGGTCCGAAAGACTCCACAACTGGTTGGTTGGAGACACTGAAGGATATGGCAGCGAACCGGTAGCAGTGGCGTTCTTGTCGTTTCTTATCAGGTCAGAATGCTTGAAACGGTATGTATGCAGAGTTCGATTGCGTACTATGGGTTGATCATAGTGGCTCATCTTCTCCCTTCCTCGAAATAGATCCAACCCCTGTCCACCTTAAATTTTACCGCTAACCTTGTATGCATTGTGAGTTTGGCAGCGGTCAGTGAAGTTCGCTTCACTGTATTTCGCTGTACGATGATGATGATGAGACCTAGTTACTTAGTGCCCACGATCAATCTTGTTTATAATACATCTTTGACCTTCGAAATCACTGTAGCACGATGTTTCAAATCATTTCTGGGAAGATAATGAAGTTTTGTGCCGTCACGCCATAGCAGTTAAGAAACCAACGGAACGTTTCACTAGCCATACGCACCGTGTGGGCCGAGCACAACGTCCTGTAGCAGAATGAAGGATATATATGGTCCATCTATGACTCGTCCGCCAGATAGCAAAATTTGTCAACCTCCTCTGCCAATTCCCCAGTTAGGGTGCAGTTGGGAGCTGAACCAACCCAATCTTGGAGCACCATTTTACACTTTAAAGGTGCATACCGAACATGGCTAGACTAGCATTCAAACTATCCAGAAAAGCCTTCAACTCACATGGATCTTCACTTAGCAGCACGAAGTCGTCTACATACTCCAAATCAGACCGTCAGTCACCCATATGTAGATAGATACCGCTATCCGCGTACGAGGATAGGGCTGTTACAATAATTAAATCTATGACATACTAGTTACTGAGAGAGATGGCAACCCTGTCGTACACCACTTACTTTAGTAAACTCGTGTGAAAAAGTGCCGTAAGTCCGGACTCGGCTTCGGCCATTAGTATAAAGGGATGGTAAGGTTAAAAAACCTTCTCCGGCACACTCTTCAGGGAAAGGCAGCGCCAGAGTATAGAGTGGTTGACTGAGTCGAAAGCCGCTTTCAGATCAAAGAAGACGAAAATGGTGGGTCTACGAAAGGAGTGTCTGTGTTTTAGAGTTTGATGAAGAGTGAAGATGTGGTCGGTTCAACCTCGGCCTGGTGTAAAACCATCCTGGTTCTGACGTGTAGACTCTTCATGTGCGGCAGACAATCTACAGAGTATGACCCCAGCGAGAAGTTAGGAAGAAATATTGATTAAACTACTTCCCATGTGGTCTTCACAAGAGGATCTGTCACGTTTCTTGTAAATCGGTATGATCACCGATTTACTTTCCGGGTAACCTCAATTTCAGATGGAGGATTGATGTCAACTTGCAGTATTTGTCCAGTTGAAGCGGTAGGTCTTGTGTCGACGGGGGCCAGCTGAACTGCCTTAAAACGGTGATCGACTACTTCAGTTCTCCGCGAATCATCGATTGTTCTTACACCAACTTTCAACACAGCTCTCGTCGGACTGCTACATGGTATTCTAGTTCATTGGGAACGTTGACCCAAATTGACCACAGCTGTAAGCTACCGTTGGTGTGGTTCAGTACTAAATTGAAGATCCTATTGGACCACTTGCGTTGATTCGGACCGTGCACTAGTTCTGTCACTCATCGGTCATCGGTAGAAATCGCCTCCTCAGTTAGCTCATCATCGTCTGCGCACGTCATAAGAAGAAACTGGGACAGGAGCTAGGAGAACCGCAACATGGTGGAGTAGACCAACAGTGAAATCAGATTAGATTTGCGATGCACTCAGCAGCTAACTTTGCTTGTGGGACCGAGCCCGAAGTTCACCGAATACTTTGGGTCTCTCAGGAGTCAGTAATCCTAATAGATCAAAAGCGAAAGATCCCGATCTGCTAAGATAAGCATAGGGACCGGTGTCGCCTGCAACGTCAACTCAGCAAAAGCCTTGAGCAGGATCGCAAAAATTGGTGGACCAAAAAAAGCTAATGAAATGGAGGTAGCTTCTGCATCAGGGAATAGTCAAAGATTGTTTTACCCGATATGCAGCACCGGAGGTCAACATCGTTTGCCTGTTCGAATGTATGAAGGATGCGCGAAGCTCTGTTGACAGACTTTCAATTTCTGTAACTCCTTTCGGCATGCGCTTTACACCTGCGAAGTGAAAAGTGATGCTACAAGACTGGGTGTTGTCTACCCCAGCGCTGATGCTTGATGGTCAGTACTTAGCTGTGGTGGAATGTTTCGCTTTCTTAGGTAGCTGCGTGGCAAATGACGGTAGCATAGTCAATAAAGTAAACGCCCCCAATTCCAAGGCTCGAGTAGCTTATGCAGGACTGGAACACCTTTGGTACAGACGCGGTGTCTCAATGAAACTGAAAGGTCGCGGTCAGTTCTGCTTTATAGTTGCGAGACCCTAAATTTGCGCGTGTAAGATATTCGTCGTCTAGAAGCGCTCGACTGCCGATGTTCACGTAGTTTGGCGCGGGTTGGATGGAGCGAGCTTGTAAGCAACTCTGGGGTAAATCGTCGCGTATTTGGTAATGATTCAATAGAGGATTTGTTTTCCCATCGAATCCAGATTAGTCGGCTACGCTGATTAGGACACGTATTGCACATGCCAAGTCATCGTCTGCCACACAGCGCCCTATCGCAGCTGCAGCTCAAAGGTGGAAGAAACCACGTTGAAGCAAAGCATGAAGAAATGCACAGAGCGATTAGGTAGAATCGGCGGCTCCGTCTTCCGGCTTGGGGTCCGAAAGACTGCGATTAACTGGTTAGAGACACTGAAGGATGTCATCAACCGACAGCAGTGGCGTTCTTGTTGTCATTTCCTACCAGGGCAGAATGCTTGAAAAGATATGCATGCACACTTAGATTGTGTACTCTGTGTTGAACAGAGGTGCACTTTCTTTGCCTCCCCCCAATTAGGCCCAATCCGTCTCCATCTTGTGTTCATTGTGAGACTGGCAGCGATCAGCGCAGTTTGCCTTACTGTATCTGGTTGTACGATGATGATATGCCAGATTCCGTCGTTGTTTTGATTGACATTTGGATAGTTTCCTTGATTGCCTTCCAGTGTTCACTTAACCCTTCGACTGATGGTTGAGCTGAGAGACGGTCCGATAGTTCCGCTTCGAAGGCCGATTTGCATCCATGGTTGACAGTGTAATGTGGGCCTTCATTTTCAGTGGCTTTTCTGCCCATGTATTATCACCAAAGAAGACGATGCCATCGTCAAGAGCTCTGTTTCTCGGGAGGAGGTTGATTCCATCGTTTGCAAGACGGGATAAATCTTTCTGAAAAATATCCTCCATTACAAAGTTTAAAAGGAATGACGATATAGGGCAGCATTGTCAAACTCCACTGGAGACGGCGAAGGGTGATGAAAGCTATTCATAGGTCCTAACCCGATCTAAGAAATAACGACACAACTCTTCGAGAATCAACACTTCTCTGGTACTCCATTCCTTATTAGACAGGTCCGTAATGCGGTCCTGCCAACAGAGTCGAAGGCCGCGCGGATGTCTAAGAACACAATGATTGTTGGTCTTTGGTACGCATGACGGTGCTCTAGAAGCTGTCAGAGGATAAAAATTTGATCAGTGTGAAACCCAGCCTACTCCTCTCGTATAGTGTACAATTGGCGAAGAGTGACGAACGCCATCAGCTTTGACGCTATTGGGATCAGGCTTATACCCCTGTGATCGGCGCAGTCACCGCGTGGTCCTTTTTGTGGATATATGTGACAATCGATTCTCCCCCCCCCCCCNCACTTGCTCTGTGTCAAACTTTGGAGAACAGCTATCAATTCTCTAACATGATTTATCCTACCATCTTTAAATATAACTGGGGAAGGCCATCGAAGCCCTCATTCGAGGCCTACTCTGGCATTCATATCTCCCGCTAAAATCACGATATCAGTCCGATTAGTTTTACGCCAGACGTAGTGTAATTTTTGGTAAAATTCATCTTTGACTGCATCTGGGCTGCAGTCCGTTGGAGCGTACGTCGATACAATCAACAAGTTTCGTCTATCGGGGACGACGGCTGCTTACTTTGCACGAACGTCTGCACACAACTTACTGTCTACTGGGATCTAATCCAGAAGCGTGACTTAAGCTCTCACTGAGGGTCACGCCAACCCCAGCAAGATCCGAGGCTGCGACCTCGCGGTTCCCAGAGAGGCGTAAATGAAACTTCGCAGATTGGTTGGAGGGGTCTTCGAGAGGATAATGCAGCAATGCAAGTTTTTGGATGCAACACACATCGATGACTAGAGTCTCGAGTGTACGAGCTAAAATCGTCTGCTGCACTACACGCATCAGAGGACGATCATTAAACGTGGCTAGTTTGAACGGACATGGGAGGCGGAGAAGGGCTTCTACTGGTGGACGATTCGGTGAGACTTGGACAGTTAACGAGGTAGGACACAAGAGAACAGCGGTAGAATTTCCACCCAAGGCACTAATATCAGTACGATGGTCTGAAGAACCCGAGAGAAATGGAGTTATGTCAGGGGGTAAAGGCGAAATAGAGGAAGGTTGGTAAAACACAAGGGTATGTAACGTGTCGATTTTTTTCGTTTGATGTAGAAGCTTCGGAGCGCATAGTCATAAAAGAAAGGTTTATGGTTGTGTTGCTCGGTCGCTCAGTCCAGAGTAGGTATTGTTCGAGAGTGCCATCTAGCCTTTGCGCTACCAAGCGCGGACTGCAAGGCATCAGTAATGTTCCAGATGAGCCAGCGGCCAATTTTCGGTTCATTCGCCTCTTCTGGAAAACCTTGTCGAACAATGGATCCCTCCAAGGGGNGAGGTGAACCCACCATATCCTCGAGCTCTACCGCTGATCTTGCTAAAGTTGTACTCTTATAACTAATTGCTCGGTAAGCAACCAAAATATCGGTTAACAGTAACAGTCCATGACTCCACTGGTAGGAACGAGGTTGGCTCGGCAGACGGGTGAGCAAATCGATAACAGAAAGTAAATTCTAATTCAGAGAGGATGCACCACGGAATGGATAAAACTCAGTACACTTGTAAAATAGAACCATAGGGTGTCAAAATGCGGTATCATGATTTTTTGGCACACAGGCCTCAGACAGGCGCGAAATACACATACAATACCAAAGTTAAACGAAGTTTATTAAATGCGAGTAAATTGGAACAGAAAGACAGCGGACGAAGTCGAGGGGTGTGTGCAAGAATAGGGCAATAGGGTCGATGATGCACGAAATCCGGAGCATCATTTGGTGTGCTGTTGAGTCCCCAACGGTGATGAAAGTTTTTAAATCAACATTTATATGAAAATCTACAAATACCCAAACCATAATTGTGGCATCAAACGTACTGTTTGCATATATGAATTTCGAGACAATAGGCACATGGGATGCCAGAAATCCGAAGATTTAGTAATCATAACGCTACTCAGGAGTACTTAAATGTGTATGAAATACGAAATACTCTGTGAGTCCAGACTGTGCGCCAAACAAATCATGATACAGTATTCTTTATTAAAAGAAAAAGTTCCGTGATTTGCATGTGGGCGGAATATTGAAGGGTTGCCCAGGTCAAGGCAGGTAAATCTTCTTGGGGCATTCGCAATCAAATCCTTGCGCTAGTCCGAAACTGACTCGCACTGCACTTAATCATATTACCGAATGTATCATTTGATTGATCCCGAGGTTCCCATCACGACTTAGAATACGACCCATTTAAACGACTTTTCCAAGTCAAGGAAAGTTATGCGAGTAGCCTATTTTCATGGGGTATACCTCAAATGATCAGCTTCATATCAATAACTATGTATAACTCGGTCCTCGCACTGGACTTACCTTCGGTGGTAGGAAGCCCTGCTGTCACTCGGTTCAGTACCACACCTAACCTAGCGGGGCCTTATGTAGTTCACCACTCCAAGTCCCGGGGCTTAGGTTACCGTTTTCCATAACGGAGCAGCAGATATTCGTGACTATGAGGTTAGCCCCTTCTGCTGCTCACAACACAAATGAGTAATTAAAAAATGTGAGGCACTACTCGGACGATGCGTGCACACTGACAGCTGCTGCATGTATAGGAATTCCGGTTTATTAGTTTATTCTGCTAGCCCACTTCAATAACTACTGGAGTCTATGATCTTGTTTTCTAGATATGAGTCCAACTCAGGAGGAGAGCGAGAGATTCAGCGCACTATGCTCGAACTTCTGAATCAATTGGATGGTTTTGATTCCCGCGGTGACGTAAAAGTTATTATGGCAACAAACCGAATCGAAACATTGGATCCCGCTTTAATTCGACCCGGTCGCATCGATCGAAAGATTGAATTTCCTTTGCCAGATGAAAAGACCAAGCGAAGAATATTCAGCATACACACCAGTCGCATGACCCTAGCGGAGGATGTCAACATGGAGGAATATGTGACATCAAAAGATGAACTATCGGGCGCCGACATCAAGGTATGCTTCTCTACTCTTATTATCAAACAGCAGTTTGGTTACGGCTCATTTATGCCCCTTACTATTACTACTACCATTCATTGTCTCGCATTGATTGATAATTAATAGAATTCAGTCCCTTTTACTAGCTGTAAATCAACTTTTCACGCAGAATTAGAATTATTGCATGCAGTTCGCCACTCGATACCTCAAGGCTGTTTCTTATTTATCATAACTAAATGGTAAGTTTACACGCAATATTTTCCCGAATAACAGTTACTTGCAGCGCTTCCTCAGCGAAACTAGACAATTCAGAGCCAAATGTTGAGGTCGATTTGATGTCGCGTCATCAGAATATTTTGAGCTTTGACTAATAGCGCGGACTTGTAGGTTCGGCCGTCATTTCTATGTAGCGGACTTGACCTCGATCGCGTCGTCTGACTTTGGACCTAACTTGAAATATGTTCAACAACCCATTTACGTTATTGTCACTCTGCTGTGCCGACGTAGGTCGTACCCATCCACATTAGAATTGTTAGATCAGATTAGAGTTGCTAGGGTGGGTGGATATTGTAGTTTTTAAACTTGCTAAATGAAACCAACATTCGTGAATGGCATTCAAGTCTTGTTTTCTCTCTACAGAATATCTGACGAGAATCTGTTTACATGACCTCTTTCGCCTTTCCAGAAACAATTTGTATAGACATGAATTTTGTTGACCCTATTCGTCATAAACGGGTCATAAGTAGATAAAACTCCTTAATAAGATTGTTCGAACGAAATAAACACCCGAAGTGCAACAGTGCTCCGTTCAATTTGCAATATCAGTATGATGGCAAACCGATCAAACGGGCTTGTTCACCTGTTTGTCATTTCTTTAAGCATTACGAGGATGTTTAGGGACACGTAAACATCGCTCATTTGCCGCAGCCGTCAATCATGTCCCTTGGTAACTATAAGGTAAAGTAACTGTATATTTTCTTTTCCAAGAAGCTTGACCGTTTGCTTTTGTTCTCTTAACCCTCATTGGAAGCCATGAATCAACATTTTCCATCCCAAATGTAAATGCATCTAATCCACTTTTCCTTGAATGTTATGTTTTTGGTTGGTTGTCCTTACCACTAATGGTTACCGTCCTAGTTAGCCATATGATTTACTCATTCTCAGTCGAATAACTTCGTCCTCGTATACCTGAGTCTCGCCTTCTTCGATGCATCATACCCGAGCTTATAATAAATAAGTAGTGTTATGTAGTACACAATCGTTACTGCTTTCAATTGGGCACATTGATTATTTCAATTCAACGGGTAATAAAGTGCTTTCGATTGCCGACCTACATAGGCGATCATAGACTAATGTTGGTGAGAATGACCCGTCACCTGCTAGTTCACATGCCCTGATAACTCATAAACCCGTGGGTCTCCTTCATTCACGCAATTTCTGTTCTTGACGCTGGTTTGCTGGTGGAACTCATGAAAATTCGGTTAAGATATCGAAGAACTGCTGACAGTTTTCTTCGAATCATACAAACCTTGAATCTTTTTATTTCCTCCTAAATAGGTGCCACTGGCTTAATCACTGTGCTCTATCTGTTTAAGTAAATTACAACGGTGCGAAGTTACTTGCGCAATTATTTTATACTCGATGCGTTGAAATTCGTTACTTGCTCCTGCTTTTCCGTTACCCGATATATATAGTTTCAGTTTTTACAACCATTAACCATGCACTTTCGTGCGCCGGTTTTGGTTGCCCAT